>VWZK01019296.1:54232-85215 GCA_013396935.1 Baryphthengus martii | reverse complement strand
AATACCTTGTTGAGAAGGAGAAAAAATTTGGAGAACTTGAGTCCTTTTGTACTATGCTGCCTGAGACATCAAAATAAATACAAACAATAAACAGACTTTACAAACCATTAAGTAGCAAAACTAATGTATCTCATTTTATCTTCTTATCAACGCTCATTAGGGTATTACATATCTCTCAGATGATATGACCAGTGAGCTCTCTAGACACATTCTTGCTTCACTTTTGATGTATTAAATCAAACATGAATACTGTGTCGACTTTTCATTTGCTATGCTCATTTCTAATATTACCCACATGCCTTCATATAATTCATGGATTCATTTTCATTATTAAGTTGTTTTTTTTTTTCCAAGGAAAAAATTATGCTTTAGTGTGAGATTGAGAAATTTGATTTTATTTCTTAATTAACTATTTTGATGGAGGAATTTGGTGCAGTACAAAGAGATAAGATGTATGTAACAGCTTAAATATATCCATTGAAGTTGATCACATTACTATAGGAGTGAATTAATGAGAGAATAAATCAGTGAAATAATACATAATCAAAATGAATATTTAAGATCCAAGCCCAGTGTGATAAAATACAAGTCTAAATAGAACATGTATTTCTTTGAAGTGGAATAATTTCATCTTTCTAACTGGTGTGCTCACTTTGAGTGATGCTCTATTTCATCACAGAACAATTTCTCATGCTAAATTTTATCTTACATGGAACGACAAGACATGCAGAAGGAGAAAAATCAAATATTAGCTTTAAAATGTGCTTTTCAGTGGTAAGATTATATATGTAAATTTATATTAGAGCTACTGGAACTATTCAGGATGTTTAATGGAGCTGACAACCTTCCTAGAATGCACGTCTTTAACATATATGGCAATTGGTCTAAAAATACTAAGCAGCAAAACACTTATTGACATTTTTTTCTCTCAACTGAAATAATGAAAATTATAATTTGAAGCTAGAAATGAAGCTTTTTGATTCTTGTTGGATGATAAGAATGAGCAGTTATTATCATGGTAAATTACCATCTCTTAATAAATTTCTCTAAAAATGTATTCATATATTAAATCTTGTATCTATTGTCCTTATGTGGCCGTGCTTAGTCCAAATGATTGAGATGTGATGATGTGAACTGCAGGATGAGAATTTTGTGTTAAGTTCTCCTCCCTAATAACTGTCTGTCAGGTGAATAGCCTCTTGATCAGGCAACAAGGCAGGTGATCGGTATTGGTGATATCAACAGAAAGAATGTGACTAGGGCATCTCTGTGTCCTTTGCAATCTCTAGTACTTCCTACACAGGCTTTTGGCAAACTTATTAATACGCCTGCAAAGAAGAAACATACAATATGACTTATTTTTCAAGTGCAAAATTTAGAGATAAATAAACTCACTGTTACATCTGGGAGTAATCTGTGCATGTGGTAAGAGCTGAAGACAGCATGACAGTCATATCAGAAGAAATAGCATATCAGCACAAACGTCCACCTGCGTTTCAACTTTGATGTTGTGTGTTAAGGAATTTGTTACGTATCTACCCCTTTAGAAACTTTGCTAATAACTTATAATTGGTAGATTACACTAATATACCTTAATACATATATTTTTAAATATAACTTTCAAGAAAAATAGGCATCTGTAATCTAAGCCAGTGTCCCTGACAATAACAAAACTCATCTTACTCAAAACCTTTGCCATTTAGAAGGAAAAATGAAAGGTAAAATCAACAAAACAAAATACACTTTTCAGTGAGTAACTTAGCGAGAGCTTACCAATGAGAGTTTTTGAGTCTTTAGCTTTATTTCAAGTTCATGCATCTGGAAGGATTCTAAACCTAGGGACATACAGCACAGAAAAACTATGGAATGATGCTTGACAAATGATACAAAGCAAAGGTCCATCACATGATTTTTATTGTGGTACCTAGTAAGTGTCTAACCTCACCTGGATGATCTGATACAGCTGGTAGAAGTGGGTATAGGCCTGGAGGGTGATATACCAAGCCTAAAGTTGAGACTGTTGACTTTCCTCCACACACAAGTCACGTAGAATGAACAAGAAGAAAACACTAGTTGGAGGTAAATAAATCAGGACTTCATAGTAAGTCCTGCTCCTCTGTAGCACCTCCTGTTCCAGGTTCAGAAAAGCCCTGTCACAAAAACCTATAACTGATTATAACTACATCTGTTCTTGCCTGTTCCCAGTAGATAACCAGTCTGTAAAATAGTAAATAAAAGTGGGCTTACCTCCTTAGTTTTCTTGGCACACATGAGAGGGAGGGAGGATCACTACCTCCTGTGGGTGTACGTTTTATACAGTGCCGAACAGGGATTGTTGCTGTGCAGAAGTGTTTGCTTTTTCAGGGCTAACAGAAGGGTATCATTTTTATTCTTTTGCTCTTAATTTAATTTTTCACTTCTGCTTATGTCCTTGCAGTACTTGCTTGTGTACTGCAGCAGCAAGGCCTTTGTCACTAACTGTGCTAACAACTGAATTTCTGTCAAAATCGTGGGAAGTAGGAAACATAGATGAAAGTTATAAAATGATAAAGAATGCCATGAATACACAATTTTCAATGGTAATACTGAAATTCCTTCCATTTTACATGCCACAGTAGCCTGCAAACTATGCCAGTGTCAGGTGTGACTGCATCCTTTGTATAATTCTTCAAGAGTCTTTGGCCAAGTTAAACAATGACAAGAGCACTTTAAAGACAAAATGGTATTATTTTTAGCAGTACGAACAGAGAGTTTGTAATAGAAAGGAGACTTTTGAAGATCATTTACCCATCTATGTCTCTTTACCTGTAAAGTCTTAAGTACCTCCTGCAAATAACCTATAAAGTGCCTGTTCTGTCTGTCTTATACTCCTGTGCTGTTTTTGCAAAGAATGAATGCCATCTTTGAAATACAGTCCTTTTAATGCTGCTGAAATTCTTTTTTTCTTCTGCATTCCTATTATGATACCTGTCTGACCAAAACTTGTCAGGCTAGCAGGACAGTGAATAAAAATTTTGAAAGCTGATAGATTGGACAGTCTCATTTAGTAACATTCACTGCCCCTAACTTAAGCCATTCTTTTCCCTAGAGTTTTTGTGAATTCTCCTGCCTTTGGCTTCCCGTCACACTACAGGCTTATGTTGACATGCTAGCTACAGTGTCCAGTATGGTCATAAACAGAAGTGTCAGTAATCAGGGAAAAAAATCAGTTGTACATTCATTACAGAGTTATTCTAAATGATGATCCGAGTGCAATGAGGAAACCCGTATGGGGTTTGGCTGGCCACAAAGCTCTCTGACAGACCTTCCATACTGATATATGCTTTTTTTTTTTCCACATTGGAATCAGATGTCTTCTACATTATCTAGAATTTGCTGTGGATTATCTACATCTGTTTAAACATGCAGCTGCCTGTCTGTTGTAGGAGAGCTCATGGCACACACATCTATGTCTCTGTTGAATTCCTATTTGCTTGCTAAGTAAAAGTATTTGGTCTCTGTACACTTGAGCTTAGATAACTTAGAAACCACTTTATCTCTGTGCAACTCTGATAGCTGCAATCAACAGGGTCACTTTAGTAATTCCTTTATTTTTCAGGGGCTTGTTCTGTGGCTTTCTCAAAGAAATGTGTTTGACTGGGGAGTTGTGGATGTCTTAGCTTCTGTCCTCTGCTGGAAGGCTGCAAGATGTCAGGGATAATAGTAAAACTATTTTTGAATATGGCATAAAAAAAAATTGGGATAAATGTGTGAATCCTTTTCCAAGGGAGTTGCTTTACATTTGATCCTTGTATACTACAGTCAAAAGGAGCTATGAGTGCATATTTATTTTGTGTATGAAATATTTCTGCATAGCACACAAAATGGACTGCTAAGTGCAGATGACTAGTCAAGAAATGTATGTGCTATATAATTCCTGAAATAGTTCTGTTGTACTATAACAGCTACATAAATTATTTGTCAAGAGGTTATCTGGATTCCTGCTTACTTAGTCATTAAACACAAACAAACAAACCATTTAAAGTCTTGGGCTGTTTTGCTTTCAGTAGGTTTTGTGCACGAGAAAGATGATGGACTAACAGTCCTTAAATGCGAAGTACTTTAATTATTGAGCTTGCAGCTGAGAACTATCTTCTGTTCACAACACTTTCAATGAGCTTGCATTCTAACCTTCAGTTAGTATATTTAATTTTTTAATAGAATAACTTTAAAGATATTAACTTGTGATGGGTGTATAGCAAATAGCAGGTGTTTTTTTTTCCTGGCTACATTGTGCATTTCAGCTCTTTCTGAAATATTCCTTTCATAAGGTGCACAGATTTTACCTGTTTAAAATTTACAATATAGTTTTCAGTACCTTACAGATGTTTGCATTATAAGACAATAAAATGAGACAAGACTGAAAGAGAACTAAAGTATTTGAGCATTCTAGCTAGTTTTCCAGAGATGCTCGCAGAAGTGTGTTTGAGTGCTGATAAGGCACTAGCTATATTAAAAAGACAGCGACAGAGCATGAGGATTGCTTTTCTTTTTCAGTCACTAGATGATTGCATTAGCAAAATAATGCAAAACTAAAGAACATTTTGTACTTACTAAACTTAAAATTTTGAAGATGTACATCTTAAGAGAGTTCATTTTTTTTAAAGATTAATGAAATACATCTGGCATTTTAACTTCTGTTTATTATTTTGAAACTCATTAGAGGCTGATTGCTTTGAAATCACAGCTGTTTGATGAGGTCAATAGAAGCCAAAAACCTATACAGGCCAATTTAATGCCTCATAATTGGCAATGAAATTTGGAATGTGAACTCCTTATCATTTAGACAGAAGAAAAAAAAAAGTACACTGTATAGAGAGATAGTTGTGAAAGTAGCCATTCCTTTTACCTTGGTGGTCCTTTTTCCTACTAGTCCTTTATTATGTGTCTTACTTCTCTTAATGGAGCTTAAGACTCTGGAGGTGACAGAGATGCTCCTCCTCAACCAACCTCACTAAATATAAGTACTGCTTGAAATAAACTGTGCTATTTAAACTATATATCCAAAGTGCATTTCTTGCCAAATGAGGTCATCACCTCTATGGTACATCTGGCCTCTTATCTTCTTGACACTTTTACTTCTGCTTCTAACCTCAAATTACTGTGCCAATGCCAAAGAGTAGAACCATTGGAAAATTATATTTTTCATTGTCAGCAAGTGGAAATAAATGTGTACACTAGTATGGATTGAGAAAGAATATATGATAAAGCAAGTATTCTTCAACATTATTCTTAAAATGGCACGGGCCAAATTTGTGGAAAAAGAAGCTGATCTGTATATTGTATATCATGTGTCCAACATTAGCTATAACAGACAGAAGTGTTCCCTTTTAGACAGATTAATCAAAGTAGTGTAAGCAGTGTCCTGCCGAAGAGTATTTAAAGCCTTATCATGGTGTAATGTGCCCAGTAGTGTCTCAATAAACTCTGGTTCATTCTAGACTGAATGTAGCACGAAATATGTAAATTCAGGACTTGGTGTTATAGTTAGTTTTTCTGTAAGCACTTGATAAATAACAGAGGTGAAGCAGTCTCCACTGTTTTATGGAAATATCAATATCTGTATGTAACAGGAAAGGAAGGAAACTTTTTTAATAGTTAATTAGCAAACGAGTACAAAAATGAACTGGTACAAAAATGATCCACAGAAAATTAGTAAAATTTAAGTCTAACTGAATCTAAAATGGTTTTGATTCACAGATGGCGGGTTTTTTTATATGATTATAACATGAAAGCTGAAATGCTCATGCTATTCCATAATATATTAGTAATGTGAATAGTTAACACATTCTATATTGAAGTATCAGCCTTTAATCTGATGGCACACAGTGCAACCAAAACATTACAGAAGAATTCTTTCACAAGTATTTGTTGGACTCGGAAGACCACCTCACGCTTCACAGGCAAAGCTTATCCAACCCGGTAGGATTTTTCCTTTCTCTCTTCACACACACATGTACCTCCCCACCCCTATCCCCCGTCCCCATTCTGTTTTAAATCCTTGCTCTCTCTGGCTGTCACTGTGTGCTGGTGAATCCAATCCGCCAGCGAAGTGAATTTCAGTCCAGCTTTTTCAGGGAGCCGGAGATACACACAAAGTTGGCTGATGTGCCATTCAGCATCCCAGCAGCTCTTTCTCTTCACACTCGAAATGGCAAAGCTTTGTGCGGATGCACTGCTGGATGCTCTGAACTAAAATCGTCTGGGGGAACTTACCAGATTTTGGACAGCCTTTTAAAGGTAAGGAAGCGAAAACAGGCATGCTGGAGAAGGAATCTGCTGCTGGAGAGCGTGGTGTGTTAGTGCTGTGCGGGCTGCATCTTAAGTCTCCTATTCTGATGCAGGAGTCTGTGAGCAATAGGTGGGAGGGGATGCTTTTGTACTTGAAATAAGAAGCCCCAGATTAAGTGTTATCGCAATGACTACTTTAGAGCTTGTGACAAACGGTGTGGTGATCAAAGCTTTCAGAAAATACCTCTGTCAATTATTTATCCGCTCCCAAGTTAAACCTAACTGTATTAAAAACAGCAGTAGAGGCCAGCAGCCCAAAGCTGCAAGGTGCTTTGAACATCTCTTGTCTTGCTGCTTTTTGAAGTCCCCTTATTGCAGTCAGTTTTGTTGAATACTCTGGAGAGAGCATTTCATGCACACTTATCTCTATTGGAGTCTGTTCTTTTTCTATAATCCACAAAGGAACACTATGTCTTAGCAATAAAAGGCCATTTTTAATGCTCGGATGTTGTGCTATGCTTAAATATCTTTTAAAAGACTACTTTTAAAGTCATATGTGTCTGTGCATTTCGGTTATAATTGTATTTTCATTCAAATGTTGTTATAGGTAAGTACTTCACTGAAATAAATTTTATAATTTAATTTCACTTGTAAAGCAGTTCAGGCTTTTTGCTTAAAATAACCTGTATTAGTAATGCTGTTTTTACTTTTGGGTGGTCTGCTTCATTCGTTTGTGTATCTGTCTGCCTCAGGCTAATGGAATATCAAATGCCAGAATAACACAAGGAAATTCTAATATTGACGATCACAGACTGTTTGAATTTTTTATTACTTTGGTGATGAAGTAGTCTTTGTGCTTTCCAATATTTTCCGAGTATTTTTTTTCATTAGTTTTTAATCACAAAATCCAATATGAAGTGCATAGTGGTTTTCAAATTAATCTAGGTAGTATTTTAACAAACAAACAGCACCCCCACTCCTGTGGATTTCTAGTAGTATGTGTATTAGACAAATGTTTGTGGCAGCATGCATGCTACTTAAGAAGTTTCTGCCTGAAAACATTTTTAAAGGAAAAAGTATGGAATGTTTTTTTTCTCAACTTTTAATTTCTAGTAAACTTTTCTTTTGAAATGTGTCGTGGGATTAATGTCTTCTCAGAATTTCATGTTACCTCAGGCTGATATTCCTTTCTGCTGTTAGTTAAGGAAGTATTTGACAGTCATTCCCATGCATTTTCTAATTTGAGACTAGAGTAAGTTAAAGCCTGGATTCATATCAGATGAGTTTTACATTTTAAATGAAGCATGCCAGGTGATAAAATGAAGCAGAAATATCTGTGTTTGATTTTTTGCATACTACTGTTAGTATAGTTCATAGAAAGTATGAAAAGAGAGTATACATTTTAATATTTAAGTGACTTGTGGAATTGCAGATTGATATTTTCAATGGTTTTTCATTACAGTTTTCTGCCATTGAGTCAATGTGAGGGCTTTGAGAAAGATGGAGTGCTGTAATTACCAGGTGCACATGTTCATTAATCCTTCCTGGCTAGAAAAAGCTTCAAGTTCTTCTCCAGTGGCATATTCGTAAAGCTATAAATATCTAAATTGTGTCAGCCAAGAAGTCACACAGAATGGAGGCTCTTTTTGAGTTCAATTTCATGCACTGTTGCTTTGGTCTTGTGAGGGAGTGCTTTGCATTCCTCATGATGGATATTTGTCCTCTTCCTTATAAAAGTTCAGAAAACAAACTGTTAGGTCACATATTCTTTAGTTTACAGTATATGTGGATAGATGATAAAAAATGTTCCTCAGGATAAAGATATGCAAAAATAACCTTCTTAAGTGTAGATACAGAACAGAAGAGTTGCCAAGATAATTTTAAATCTTAAATGTAACATTTTTTGTGAAGGAATTAGGAAAGCCAGAGCCTAGGCTTAAGAAAAATGATTTGAGAGGAATGTCTACAGCAATCTGCTTGCACTTTTTCATTTAGCTGTATACTGGTAAGTTAAATAGCATGGTACTGGAATACTGCATTTTTATCCTCTGACTTTCTTTTAAATATTCTGATATAATCGTCAGTCTCTAAATTATGTATGGACAGAAAGATTAGTAAATCAATTTGTATCTTAATCTATTTCCATGTGGTTATCTATACATAAGCATATAGAGATTGTATTTAATTAGAGACCATATAAAGGTAATCTTTGTCAGATGCTAGTTTTTTAATAAATCTTTGAAATATAAAAATCACATCTTTAAAATGCCTATGTATAATTTCTCTATGAATGTATATGTATCTATGTGCAGCTTTCGGAAAATATTCTCCCTAGGATTGACTGGAACTGCACTGAAATGTTGATTTTACAGTCAGTTCCGTGTTTCCAATCTGCCATTTGACTTATAGGACTGTTCAGGACTACACATCAATTTAAGTTCTCAAAGCACTAAAATATATATTTCATTCAGTGACTACTGTCAGAGATTTTACACTCTCTTGTGAGTTCAGAATTAAGTTCTTTACTATTTCAGAAATTATGTAGTGAATCTTTGCTTGCTGGCAGTGAGCTCAGAAAACTATCAAAAAATAGATATACAGAAGAGATCATACCTTACTTGCACATTAAAATAGTAATTTTTACCAAAAAGAAGCTAGAAAGAAAATACAAATGTTGTCTGTAGATAGTGCACTTCATTCACATTATCAGTCTTTATGAATTGCTGAGGACATTCAGTGCTTCCTTTCTGCTCTACGAAAGTGGAGAATGATCAAGTGATTTTATTTTATTTATTTATTTATTTTCAATTAGAAAAAAATTAGAACTGTATCTATTATTTAGAATAGAATGCATACAAAAAGGTGAAATGGCAAAGAGCCTGGTTACCGCTTCTGGCCCCACAAGTTCTTCTGACACTAAATCTCCCTCCCACGGGTGGTGGTGTGACTGGTGAGCTGTGGGAACTGTCCAGCACCTTGACTGCTCACCAGCACTGCTACCCTGACCCCTTGCTTTGAGGGCTCAAAGATTTGGACAAAGATGAAATAATTAGGTCTCAAGATGTGCCCGTCTAGGGAGCTAAGAGTTAGATGGGAAATCTCTTACCCAGTGAGGATCACAGTCAACTTTTCAATGGTATGTGGGATTTGGAGAATGGATTGAGATCACCCTGTCTGACTGTCCCAGTGCAGCTCCTAGGCAGGTAGTATATGGGCACTTACAGTGGCATGGGCTTAGCCTAATGTTCTTACATAAACAGCATATTTTTTAATAAAGATATGTAGTTAACAATATAGTTTTATGTCTTGCGTAATAGCATACTTGACGTTTGTATAATGATTATTCAAAGGATATTTATTTTTCATATTGACAGTCTCTTTGTCTATCTGCTTTTGTTTCTTGGGTTTGTGGGGGCTTTTTGGATATTTTTTCTGTGGTTTTTTTTTGTAGTTGGTTTTGGTGTGTGGGGGTTTTTTTTAAATTATTTTCATCTTAGTAGCTGTTGTATTATTTCTACCTGGCAATAACAGGTTGTGACAAGACTAGAACCACTTTTAGATACAACGTTTTTTGAGTTCATCGGTTCTAATGATTTGTAGGGAAAAACAAAACAAACAAATCCACAACTCAAAACCTTAAGTCACTGAAATCTTCCTTCCTTCCCTCTGAGAGATTTGCCAAAAACTTTAAGAAAGACTGAAAAATCCCTAGATATCATTCACGGATCCATATTAGATGCCTCTTGAAAACATGTTGTTCCACTCATGCTGTTTAGAGACACAAAACCTCAACAATGTGGGCCATAATCTTGAATAATCTGTCTCATTAAATGTCATGCTATATGTCATTCATATCGGGGCGGGGGGAGAAAAGAAAAAAGGCCTTAATACCAATTGGGTATCATTTCACACGTATACACCATCATTCACATTTCTCACGTGCAACTGTTCCAGTACTGAGTTTCACTAGTAAGGAAAGTTCATTGTTTGTCAATAGAAAACTGTACAACTTCAGACAAAACCAATCAATATATGTCTTCCCTTAACTAAATTAATTAAGCTATTATGAAAGAACACAAAACAAATCCTGTATTAGATCAGATGAAAGATCTGTCTGGCATAACATTTTGTATCTAATGTAAACAGTAGTAGGTTTCCCCCAAGAAGTAGAAGAAATGAGCCCGATATGGAGTGGTACTTTGCAGGTATATCTCCTCATCATGCAGCAATCAATATTTTAGTGACTTTGTGAGGCACTACTTTTTGTCACAGATTTTAGTGGAGTTTAAAATCATGTTGTGTATTGTTTCTTTGTTTTGTTAACAAACGGGCGAGAAACAGTCTTAAGGCCACTTCATTGCATTGTTTTCTTGCTTAATGTTATCTCTTTATCTTCTTCCCTGCTTTTGGTTATGGCCACTGGCAATGACTGGCTAGATGTCTTCTTAGTCTTGGTTCATCAGAAAACAGCTAAGACATTTCTGCTAGCTCCAGCATACATTTAATGAAGATTAATGATACCTTACTGAAAATATATTCAACCTTGGAAACCCTTTTGTGGTTTATTTTCTTTCTTTTTTTCCTTCTGTCTATCTTTTTTTTTTTTTTTTTTTTTTAAAAAAAAAAGAAGTTTGATAACGCAGATGAGTGCACATTTTTTTGCATTTCTATACTTACTTATGGGCAGCATAACGGCTGCAAAATTAGCTAAAATTACTTATGGGTAAAATGAGTTTTCCTGACGTGTTTTTCAATAGATTCTTATTTTTCAGCCTAGTCTTCCAAAATGCTGACTATTTACTCAAAGCCCTGTGTGAGGACAGAATGAGAAATTGTATTGTGCAGAAGCAGTAAAACACATTCACATTATGTTAAGTACGCTGGTAAGCATGCCGTTGCAATTTCATTGATGGACATTGAGTATGTGATGAATTCGATCAAGTTAGAGTGGTTTAATAAATGATCATCCCTTTTGCAACGTAATGTTTTTAGTCGAACTTCTCTGTAGGCAGTAATGTAGATTTGCATTGCCTCTGGCAAAAGAGAGAGTTCAAACTCGGTCTCACTTCTCGGATGAATGTTAACTTAATGTCTAAGCTATAACATAATAAGGGAGGCCCCTGGTTTTTTTTTAAATAAAATGGCAGCCATAATTGTTTTTTTTGCGAAAAACCCGATTCTATCAGTTTGTGTTGGGCATACTCTGAGAAAACTTATGGGTTAAGCCCCCATTTTTTGGCACGGTTCATTGCAGTATGCATTTTATATGGCAGTGGCAGTATGCATGTGCAGGATTAACCTATCTGTACATCCAAATAGCAGCTATGTGTATCTCTTGGGTAAAACCCTAGTTGTGCAGAGGCATATGGTAGCTATCAGACTTTCCAACTGTGTTAAAATGGTAGTATACATTACTGAGAATATATAATCTTTTTCAAATGTGGGGGTTTTTTCTCATCTAAGGGGAGAAAGAACATAGATGGCATAAGTTTGGATGCCAGAAGGGCACTGCAGTTAGTAATATCACATAGATTATGCTACTTCCAGTTCTTTGCCTCACAGATTTTGCTTGTGTTTTGAACAACTTACGAAAATTCTGACAATGTTGAATATCAATGCCTTTTTTTCTTTTCAGCTTTTGGTTTGATTTCATTACTCGTCTGCTTTATATTTTTCCTTTCTCGTTTGACCAATCTTTGAAGTTTTCTGTACAATAGGAACCACAAGAATTTGTCTTGTATCTTGACAAAATCATTCAGCCAAGAGGCCAAGGCCTTTTCCTACCTGTGTTACAGTAAAAGTTGTGGTTATAGCACAGCCCAGGCATAGATTGGCCTGGTTAAAAGTAGCAATGTAACCATCATAATACACATCCCAGTGTGGACTTCAAAGCTTTGACCGGTGGTTCTTACCGAATGCATTGCAGACAGCCTTGAAGTTAGCTAACAATATTATCTGAGCTCTGACTGGCTTTATGGATGTCTGTGACCAGACGGATGCAGCTTTAGATCATCCAACTTCTGCACTTACCTTGATTTCAGAAAAGCAGCTTCTGTTGCCTGCTGTCTGACAAGCTGTGTTGTTGCAAGGAGCCACAGAAGAAACCTCTACTACATTTCTATGCCCAAGTCACAGTGGAAACAAACAGCTCTTTTTCTACTCTCCTTTATTTTAGAAAGTGATGTTTAGAAAACAATGTCCTCTTTTCCTCGTCTTGCCCTGTCCTTTCTCATCTCTTGCCTTAGGTATAACATGGGTATAAGAGAAACTACCATCTTGAAGCCTCATGCATTTCTGTCCATCATGTAATAAATTTTTGTTGCTTCTGGAAATGATAGATGAATGCACATACACACACAAAAATCCTGTATACCCATAAACCTCATTAGAAATCCTTAACTAAATCTGAGCTTTTAGTGTCCTTGACACTGCCTGCAGAAGTACAGATACCCTATTTGGAGACCATATACTCTTGACTTTCTCTCCAGTGGAATGCAAGAAGACAAAAACAGTGCCAGAAATTCCAGTAAGAGAAATAGATTACCTTTTTTTAAAATTTTCTCTGGAAAATTAGTGAAAATTAGTGAAGTGGCCAAGATGAGTGATGTGTTAATACCTGTAACGTCTTATTACATTTATGTTCACAATCAGTCTGCAGATATCGTTGAGAATTTAAGTGGGAATTTAAGTTCACAGATACAAATTCCATTGGATATTAGCAATGTGATCAAAGAAGAAGGGTGAGAAAAGACAGGAAGCAGATCTGAGGTCCATTGAGAGGTTTCTCTTGACCTGGAGCATCATTTTTGACATAGTTACAGAGCAGATACAAAGCTGAAGTAGCAGATAGATGCTTTTCCTTGCTTGCCTTCTTCTACAGTGTTATCTGGTAAACTGCAGTCTGCCCCTTGTTGTGTTTATTTTATGGAGACTAAGATCTTAGAGATTTTGTGAGGGACAAAAAAAGTGTAAAAGACAAGAATTTAATATAAATTAAAGAAATGTAAAGTCATTTACAGATATTTCAGGCATACTTATGCTAAATTATATTTATAGATAGAACTTTTAAATGTATATTTTACTTATAGCTTTAACATTAGTGAAACCTTAAAAGTTCCTTCCTCTGTCACTTTTTAACATATATGTTTATAACAATCATAATCCTTAAAGACAGCTAATCACTTACTTTTATTTTTAAAAAAAGATGACCTGTGAATATGTGGGTTTTTTTCATGAGAGTAATTGTAAGTTAGAATACTTGATTCCACTGATATTTTTTCTTAGGTATACGTATGAAATATTCAAATTGTGAGAATCATGGAGAAATTCACCTAATGGTCACGCAGACTCCTCAGTGTATTTTGAGATTGTTTGTTCACCCTAGGGAATCAGCAGAGCTGCTGAATCTCAGCAGTTGCATGCTCTGATGAACTTAAAACACCTCTGCTTTCTAGTTTCATGAGAACCAGCGGGTTTGATGCCAAGGAAGTTTAACTGATACTAAGTATAGTATCGGTTAGAGGGCATATCTAGTAACATTACAGTGAGCTTCAAATGTTACCGTCATTCATAAGATCTTCTGTGTGGCTAGTCTATTATGACTTGTACATTCTGCCAGTATTGCTCTTATTATTCATGACAACAAATCCTAACATCAGCAGTTTTTTGACAATGACCCAGTTTCAATAAAGAGAGCATACTAGAATTGGTCCTAATGTGTATACTGCCTACCCCCCTTTTTATTGCAGCGTTTCATGCAGTGAAACAAGTTAACAAGTTTTCCTTGGCCTCCTGCTCCCCATGTGTATCCTGTTATATACAGCATTATGCTTTAATATTAAGTGAATGTCAAAAGTGAAAAGGGGTTCATCCAAAGATATATTTTGTCTTTATGGTTTGACCAGTAGAGAAACATGGTATGCAATGGGTACCCTACTGGCCATTTCAGTTTTTCCTTTTGAAAAGATGATATTCAGTTTGCTCTTCTGGTTACTTGCTGTAGAAATAAGCTGTCACAGATGGGACATCTGACGCTGTAAGTAATCTTTCTAAAACCACAAAATTGTATTTTTTTTATTTATTTTTTTTAAGTAGGAAATCATTTTTAGAATATAGTTTCTGATCATCAGAAGCAGTTTCTTTAAGATTTTAATGAGGCTTTCATTCAAATCTTCAAATGAAACATATCGGCTGGTCTTGTACGTATCCTTTGTGAACATATAGTTTGTCAGAAAAAAGGTATGTTTCAACATTTTCTAGGCATCTAATTGATTTTATTTTGTCAGGCAAGAGGCCTAAAATACTACTCTCATGACTTGAATGATTAAATAGTTACTTTGATTTTTATTTCTTAAGCATCTTCAAAGTTAGAAAATTGTAATTAAGTGTGCTTTACTGTTTTATTCCGTCTGATGTTGCAAAAGGGGAAAAAAATGCCCCAATCAGCAAAATGTCTAGAATTTCTTCACGTACTTAGACCATAGGAGAAATCAAATCCCTTGTTTCTTGATCTTGTGTTCAGTATATCTTTTTTGTTGTTGTTGGTTTTTTTTGTACTGAATATCACACAGTTACTTAAAGCTATTGATCTTGTCAGAGTGTACTCAACCACTGTTTGCAGAGACTTTGGCTTCCTGATTTATTTTCTTACACATAAGATGAAAATTAATAATTAAGGAAACTTAGGTACAGCAGTTTTTATTTGATTTGTGTAGCATTAGAAAATACTGAGACATTTAAATAAAATGTGAAATATTCCATGCCTGATGCAAGCATGCTAAACATGCTCCTGTTTATTTTAAATATGTGTATGAACAGCACTGAGTGGTGTTATTCAGGACATAAAGGATACTACTTCTTAAAAATACATGTATTTAGAGAACCATACCACAGCAAAACCAGTTTTAAGGAAGCCTGTGGAAGGCAGATTTGGACTAGAAGGAAATGCAAGGTTTACTGTAGCCTATAAGGAAAATCTGGGAGACTAAGGTCAAGGTGTCATCACATTGGAGGGAAAGATATGGAGGACTGTATAATGCTCTAACCTCCAGGTAGCTGGTCAGCTGTGAATTAAGGATTGGTCTTCTGAGTGGCATCCCTGAGGATGACTTAGAAGGGATTGCATATTTCATCTTGGGAAGACAAGTCATCACTGTGGAGCCAAACAGATATTTAACAGATCACCAGGGCAATATGACGTTTTTCTGAGATGACTTGTGCTATTGTAGTCCTTCCAAGAGAGGCAGCACTCTATTCTAAAGAAGCGTTATAACCATTAATTGTGCAGTGTGGAAAATACCACGCGGACAGGAACAGCTTCTTTAGCTCCTCACCTTCCAGAGACCATTTTATTGTTGTTTAAACTATACACATAAATAGCTGCTAAATAAAATGTGTTTAGTTTCGTATTGACTCAGAGCACACTGATCAGTGAAACAGAACATTTGTATTTCATTTAAAATTGTTTACTATTTCTACACAAGAGAGCTATGTGGGCTGTGAAGGGATTGTTGATGAGGACATAGTGAGGCCCATGGTACGTTTTGAGAATATTGCTGAACTTTTTGACTGTAAACTCTACTCATCAAGAATATAAACAGGATTGTGCTGCAGCTGCAGATTGCATCTGGCCTGCATAAGCATATTTAGACAAAATGTGCATGATTTGCATGTTTTTATTTGAAACCTCTATCACCCATTATACAGCATTTTCCTGTAATACTGGGCTGTAGCCAGGCGAGGAGATTGAGGAAGCTGTGGAGAGGCAATCGGATATTTAAAGCTTTGGGGCACAGGGATCCCCGTCTAGAAGATTTTGATAAGCTGGATACAGTTTTGTACAACTGGAAAATTTAGAAGGTGTTTGGTAAAAAACACCTCTGTGTGCACAGTGTATCGTGAAGACTGTAAGTGAATGTAGATGTGCACTATTCTTCCCTCGGCGGTGCTTCCATGCTTGCTTTCTGCTTCCACTCTAAAGAAAGATACATCTGCAGATGAGAAATGAGGTAGGGAAACATGAGGAAGGAAAAACAGGTGAAAGAACATGTGTGGTGCAGTAAGAAGTAGGATAGAGTTCTGAAGTGTGATAAAAAGAGGAAGGATGGAAAACAGACGTGAATGAAATAAAGATTTTAGATTGTGTTTATTGTTGTAGAATGGAGGCAGAAGGGAAAGAAATATAGACATTGTCCAAAATAGAAGAAGAAAACACTTTGTTTCTTGATGTCCACTATCTCAGAGGGGAAAAAGGAAGGAGACAGTTCAGTGAACCAAGAGGAGGTAGATACCTACCTCTGAAGGCAGGGCAAAGTTAGATTTAGCTATGGGGAAGGTATTCCCATAAAGAGGTGATTTGAAAGTATATAATGAATTAAAGACAGAAAGGAGAGATACGTTGGTGCTTCAGTAAACTGCCAAAGCTAAGGCCTTGTTAATTGACCACTGTTAATTCACAGGACTGTTAGAGGATTGAGAAGATGTGATTTCTCAAGTCGTACTGTATCTATCAATCTAGAGAAAGTCAACTGTTATGCATCTTTCATCTGTCTGGTAAAAGCATAAAAGGATGAAACTTGCAATATTTTGCTTGTGCATCTCTCACCTCGAAGTTATTTTTCACTATTATTTGAGTGACTCTTCCTAAGTTGCTACTTATAGTACCTATCTAAAGTATACAGGTAAATGACTGAACAGAAAAGAGATCCTCACTTTAACAGCTTGAATAAAGTTGTTGTATCATTACTATTACTCAATATCTGAAGTCCTTTTTATTCAAGCTACTGCAATATTTATGCTCCAATTTACAAAGGATAGGATTAGCTTTTCTTTTTACTCATCGTTTTGTCATTTCTCCAGCTGGAGGACTGAACCTATTAGCTCTGATGCATCAAAAATGCATCCAGTATTAACATTTGCCTAGCTATTTCTTTTCCCCCTGTGATAGGACCTTGAGTTGCCCAGAGCCTTGTAGTGGAACTGCCCCCACCTTTTCCTTTGAAGTGAGCATAACAAAAGACATGAAACAGCTCCCAGTCTTTAAAGCTAAGTGTATTAGAGCACAAACTAATAAGCTAGAATAAAGTGGCTATTAAGAGATAGAAAATTCAGATCTGCTAAGACAGATGAAATGAGTCTCTAAACCAAAAATTACTCTTTGGTTACTACGTGATTGTGTGGTCCTTTTCTGCATCCTTCCCTATGAGTCCCATAATTTTCAGTGTTTCCTCAGTTTAATTAACTCTAAAAGATCCCTCTGGGTTCTTTGGAAACTTTCCTTCCCTCTGTCATCTGTGGGCTGAAAAGAAACCTGCACACTGCTGATACCACATCCCTACTCCACTCAAAGGTTTGCAGTTTGCTCCCTTCTGGCTGGCTTCAGTGTTGGCTGTCACCACCTGCCCTTCTCTGTGCCCTGAAGTTTTGCCCCACAGAGCATGCTGAGATCCTCTGGGGAATGGAACACTCTGCTTTTTCTCCAGAGAGTGGATACACAGTGCTGTAGCCAGCACCATGCAGGAAGACTTCCCGGCTGCCCAGCTTGTCTTACATTTTAAAGAAGTGTAGTACATAGTACATGCACAGTAGGCTTTGCACTAGCAAACAAACACTGCTACCATCTGTTACATACACCCTCCTACATGATAATGCTGATTTTTATTGATTTTATCATCTCTTATAATGATGGAATATAGAGGCTGATGAAGTAAAAAGGTTTGGATTGTGTTTAATGATAAGTTGGGCGTTTTATTCAAGGCTGGGACAGAACAGCAAGTTGCTTACAGGTGTAGAGAAGGACAAAATGTCTAAAATCCTGGCATATGTCAGAATATGTGTCCATAATGTACAGGGTACAACACATGCTGATCTTCTATGGCAGCAGCTAATCCAGAGTTGATCGATACGTGAGTGAAAAGTTTAAAAAAAAAGAATAGGAGGAGGAATAAGTGGAATAAAGGCCACGGTACAAGGAACTATTTCACAGCAAGATTGGGGAGGAGAAGTATTCTAGCTACACTCTTCCTAAGGTTATGTAAAAAAATGATGTAGAAGGCAGAGGAAGATTCCTTTCTGACTGGTGAGATTAAGAGAAGCAATTTAGGTAAGGATTTGCTATTTTCTATCTTGAAGAAAAGATGATATCTTGTTAACATTAAACAAAAACATCAAAAGGACCATGCAGTTTTGTCTCTTCAAAGCAGAATTAAGGTTTGAAGGAAGCCGTGGTCTAAGATAGCTGTAGAAAGGAGTAAATGGATTTAAGATGCCACATATAACTGCTTTAACAGATCATATGGATATTCAAGGTTACTAGCATCTCAGTAGGGCCATGTGTAAGATTATGTGAGATTTTTAATGGTAATTTAAACAACCAGCAGATAAATTACACACTTTTTTTGTGAGAACTCATCTATAGCACATACATATAATTTTTGAGGCTCTAGTGACACTGGCAACCTTCCAGCTGAGCTCACCCTCAAGAGAAGATTTTAACTGTGCTGATACTACTTTTCCAAATGTGAAACAAACAAAAAACTCCATGTCTTTCCTGAAGGTAGCCTGTACTCTGCCTGCAGGAGCAAAAGCCCAAGAGAATACCTTTTTCTAGCTTTCCCCCAGGAGAGACTCTATACTGCTTAGCTTGTTAATAACTTATTACAGATATGAATGTGTATCACTTTAATTCTGTATTGGTGCTACACCATCTCAGGCAATTAACTACAATTTTAAAATACCTGCCTGAAATCCATTGTGGGCACTGCTAGTTTCCTCCTGTCCTCTTGGAAAAATGTCACACCTTACTCCAGATGGCAGAAACATGCTCTGTAGGATACCACAGAACGTGCCTTAATGCTAGCATTTGGAGCGCTGTAAATTTGTATGCCATAGGCTCTTCTAGATCACTGCTAAATCTCAACTAGTAATACAAATGCACAGTCATAACTGGATTACTTTAATGGATATTATGAATTTCTCACATTCATCACAGCAGTAGGAGGGAAAACACCTTTGGCAGTGGGAATCTAACCTTCACAGAATCCCTAAGTGAAATAGCAACAGTTTATTTCCTTTTCAGAAATCTGTTCCTTATGCTATGATTGTGCGGGATATGGTGATGTTTTTGCAGTATAAGGATAACACACTGTAACTGTAACACAGTGTAAGGATAGTTTGTAGTTGAGGGATGCATTGTTAAGTTACTGTGGTATGGTTATCAGTGACGAGGATGTATTCTGAGAAACTGCCATAGTTGTCGAGGATAAGGGTCTACTGCTCGGGAAGGGTTGAATGATTATTAAGGATACATGTATATTAATGAGTAGCATTTAGATACTTACCATAAAAGGGAATAAGTGAACAAAGTGGGGTTAGGAATTAAATCAGATAGTAGAAGGGGTAAACAGAGGCGGGACTTCCTGTGAGCTGTTTAGGTGCTCCAGATAGGCTGTAAACCTTGTGGTACCTAACCAATGGGGAAACAAGGGAGGGACCTTGTGGATGGGAATAGTGCATAAAAAGGTGATTTTTGTATCCATCAGGTGTGCCCACTACCTGGGACACCTGCTTTTGCAAGAATGTTAAATAATGTGCTTCACAGTAAGTCTGACCTAAGTCCTCTGAGAAGAAGAATTTTTTTGCTTCTCACAGTTGAGAGAAAAGCCTCCCCAAAGTTATTTGTGTGCTTCCCTTCTCACAGGCCTCAGCTGGATGCATTGCCTTGGTGAGGTTTCTTTTCATGTGCCTGGGGCAGGCATCTTGCCTGGGAAGGAGGCAAACATTGAACCCTCTGCTTGGTGCAGCCTCTCAGCAGCCATCAGCTCCAGCCGTAACACTCCTTTTCCAGTGTGAAATCAGACGGATTAGTGTAAACCTTCAAAATTACCTATTTGCTTTGCAACGGGCGGCAGAGAAGAATGCTCATTTAGTCAGGCACTGATCTCAGTGGGGAAACAGCAGTTTGTTATCCCCCCTGAATACAAAAGAGCATTTAATCTACCTTGAATGCTGTGGAGTGCTGCAGCACCACCGTTACTTTAGGCAGCCAGAAATGTGCACTGCTATTGAAAGCGATGGTCCCACCCCTTCCTTTGCGCTGGAAGTACTCTTCTCACCACTATATGCTGAGTAGGGTTAGCAAACAGGCATTAATTTCCTAGCTGAAAATTAGTCTTTTATTAAATCTGTCTGAAGACTAACTAGAAGAAATTTTTTCATCCATGTGGTTGTAGGAGTACTAGTGCTGGCACAAGGGAGTGGGGTGAAGGGTGCCTTGCAATAACTTGTGCTCACCTTTCTAGGACAGGGTATTCCCCAAGATGTGAGGGCATTTTCAGAAGTCTGAAGGAGGAGCAGCCTCAAATACCACATGTACTTGTCTTCTCATTTCAGTTTAAGTAGCTGGTCTCAAGCAGATTATTTTCTAAAAGGGCAATATGCTTGTGAGACTTACTGAGCGTGAGTATTATATGAAAGGAACAATTTCCCAGTTTAAGGTGCCATCATTCTGAAGTGGTTCTACCCTCTTCTTTTATTAGCAACATTCATCAATATTTTCTCTGCATAAATAATTTAATAGTGTCCATTGAAAAGAGGAATACAATATTACTTTAATAAAAAAAAAATTCTCATGATTTTTAAAGTAAGAATAATCTGTTTTCTTGAGCTAATATTCAACAATAGAATAAGTAATAATAATGCACATACTTAATAATATAATCCTTCATGCAGCAGGTTAAAGTAAACAAAATTCCCATTGTTATTTCTCTGAGTTCTCTAATTTTCCTTCTGGACTGTGTAGCAAAAAAATCCGCAGAGATGCTGAAGGTAGGAAAACTAACATACATAATCAGTATTTGAAATTCAAGGCGCAGGAGTATATTTACAGTGTAATGCCAAAACACTGTATACCTTTTGGTACTTTAGAAAAAAAAATATCAAGATGTGCACTCAGGAGTGAAACAACTGTTTATATTAATATTAATTAACAGCCACAGGAAAGGAGCATTAATAATAAACATGTTTTAACTTACTTAAGGCATTTGAGGGCTAAAATTTGTTGCCGCTGTTTTCTTCTGGTGTTGGATTGTTTTGTTTTTTTTTTCTTATGTCCAATCTCAGAAATGAAGTTCTGGTGTTTGTAAGGTAGACCAGTGGAAACCACAGTGAACCTAAACATATGAAATTGTTTGTGATGAGACTAAGGGTAAGTTTTGAACTCTGTAGGGATCCACACAAAAAGAATTAAACACGTTGTCTAATCTCTAGATCCAGATGATGACATTTACTCTCTTGTGGAGCACTGAAGCAGAAATTAACCTTAGTTTTCAGAGCTTTGCTTTCAGACTTTAATTTCCGATTGAGATTTAGTAGCCTGAGAAACAGAATGGCTTGTGTAGTACATAAAAAATAAGATTAGATGTTTGAGACCAGTCATCCTACCGTATATCTGTCACACTGTGATGGGTTGTTACAAGGATCTTCTGTGTTAGCTTTTACCAAAGAAGTTGTCCCATTCCACCTCTGTAACCTGTCTTGTTAATATAATTTGTTTCTAGCTTTGTGATGTTTGTCAGATGCTATTCTGTAGGGAAAAATTAAAACTGTGCAGAGGTACTAGCTGAGAAGACAAGACAAAGCAAGGATTTGTCCATCAAGAACTGTAGATTGGTAGAAATTTAAATAACAACGTATACCTCTTTCTTTTCAATAATTGTATTTCATGCTGAAAAATACCCTGTGTCAGTCATATTTTTGTGCTTGTCAGTAAATCTTGAATCAAACTAGTAGTAGAAGTATTGGATTGGATTGATTTGGGATTTCAATTTGGAGATGTAACAGGAAAAGGAAAGTTTGCCTAACTTGTAACTGACCATTGTAGCAGTACTCATGGAAATAAATATGAATCGTTGTGTAACTTTTGAAATAATAATACTTGCTATTCATAAACTTAAAATCATCCTGAAACCTGGGTTTCTTAAAATGGTGAAAACTTGTATTTTGTGTTCAAAAGGATTTGGTTAATGTTAACCAGATAATATGATATTCTTAAGTTTTTATGAGGATCAAAGGCTTAGCCTGTGGCATTAAAAGAATATGTCAAAAACTTCCAAGAAAAATTAGAAAATCTCAGAAAACATTTTTTATGACACAGGCAAAAATAGTGGCATTACTTTGTGTGGTACTGTGAAATGCATTTCTCGGTTTGTAATTTTCTTTAGTATGATATACATCTTTTTTGATTTTTTTTTTTTTTTAATCACATTTCTTACATGTCTTCTAAGCTTAAACAAAATATTTTGTGACAAATTATAACTTAAAACTGGCAGAAGGCTGCCTATATCCTATTAAGATATTTGATTTTTATTATATATGTAAAATATATCCTCACAAGTTAGTACAGCATCTTTCTTTTCTCATTTAGCATGTCCACTCTGAATAGAGTGTAAAATATTCAACTATTCTGGATAGCATGTTGTTGGTTTATTTCACTCACCTACAGAGTAGAGCAGAAGCTAGTGTTATGTGAACCAGGTAATATTCAACTATTTAAGTTCTTCTCTTTAAGTTCTTCTCTTTACTGTAACTAAAGGCTCATGTTCCATTAAATCTCTGAATCTGGAAAACTGCAATCATCTGAATATAGTCACCTGTATACCTTACTTCCAGATGCTGGTGAAATTTAATATGCCTTTGTGTACCTTACTGTACCTGAGTCTTCTCTCTGTTAGCTTTCTTTACTTATGACTTGGTGTATTGTGCCAGGAAAAGGATCATTTGTTTGATCTGGTTTCTGATGTGCTTTCAAGAAATTAGGCTTTAACAGGAAATGATTGATAATGTTCTTAATTTGCTTATTTACTTTGAAGGACCACTTTCTGTTCTTCCTTAAGGCATATGCCTTTGCAGGGTTGTCAAGAGTCCAATACTCTCTGACTGGGTTCTTTCAGATATTCTACACAAACAGTGTTTAATGATTTTAAACCACATTTACTTACTTGAAAGCATTTAATGTTACCTAGGATTTTGACTTAGCAGAATAATACAACAATGTACTGAAATCACAACACTAGCATAACATAACAATTGCAATACATCTGCATCACAATACAAATGTGATTCCCATTACCAGTCTCTATACACTTACCATCATGGTGCTGCACATCCCCGGTTTCCTGGCAGGCACGCATGGCATGAAGTCATCTCAAGCTTGTTGCTGTCTTCAAAGTTCATTTTGTTGGTTGTTTGATTTTTATGCTCTGTGTTGGGCTGAGCTGCATGTATACTTCCCTCATTCTGGTCTGGCTGTCTCAGGAAGATAATACTTTCTATTGATTATTTTGGGGAAGGCCTTTTGCACAACCTGTTGACCCACTCAACCAATGCAGCTCTTTATCTACAGCAAAGGCAACCCCCCCAGTCCCCTTGGCATTGAGATGAGTTCAGGTTCCTTTACAACAGCTGTGGCCACTCCACAGATTCTCTTAAGAACTTCATGAGCACCTCTCTGTTGCTTTCTTCCGTTGCAGGCATTTGTTTATCGATTTGTTGATTCAGGTAGGGAAGTGTTATGTGAGGTTCTGCTTTTTTTCCTGTCAGTTAAAAAAAAAGATTAGACAGTGAACACTAAAATACTCGTTCTGCTGTAAAACTGTTGTACTAATTGATTTCCTGTGCTTAAAATACACATCCAAATTCGCAATGTGTTAATTCTGATAACATCCGTATTAAAGAAGGGCGCATTAGGAATGAGGAGAACTCTTTTAAACAGATGTATTTCTCCATTCTTTCTGCCACATCTGTTCAAATAGTTCCCTCTTGAAAGTATGTTACTAAATATGTACTTTTAAATATATCTCTGAGTGGTACCTAGCAAATCCTAATTTGTTACCACTTTCCATGATTTTCTATACACACTTTCAGTTTTTAAAAAGATACCTTGTCCTAATCATAGAATCATTTTTGTTGGAAGAGACCTTTAAGATCATCAAGTCCAACTGTTAACCCAACACTTCCAAGGCACCACTGAATCATGTTGCTCAGCACCAGATCTATGTCTTTTAAATACCTCCAGGGATGGTGATTCAGCCAGTTCCCTGGACAGCGTGTTCCAATGCTTGACAACCCTTTCAGTGAAGAAATTCTTCCTAATATCCAATCTAAACCTTCCCTGGAGCAACTTAAGGCCGCTTCCTCTCATCCTATCACTTGTTACTTGAAAGAAGAGACCAACCCCCACCTCCCTACAGCCTCCTTTCAGTCAGTTGTAGAAAGTGATAAGGTCTTCCCTAAGCCTCCTTATCTCCAGGATAAATAACCCCAATTCCCTCAGTTTCTGCGTACAAGACTATATGATCCTTCACCAGCTTTATTGCCCTTCCCTGGCCATGCTCCAGCTCCTCAGTGTCTTTCTTGTAGTGAGGGGACCAAAATTGAACATAGTATTTGAGGTGTGGCGTCACCAGTGCTGATCACAGTGCTGATCACTTCCCTAGTCCTGCAGGCCATGCTATTTCTGATACAAGTGAGGATACTATTGGCCACGTGGGCACACTGCTGCCTCACGTTCAGCCGGCTGTCAACCAACACCCCATGTCTTTTCTGATGGGCAGCTTTCCAGCCACATGTCCCCAAGCCTGTAATGTTACATGGAGTTGTTGTGAGCCAAGTGCAGGACCTGGCACTTGGCCTTGTTGACCCTTATTGCATTGGCCTCAGCCTGTTGATCCATCCTGTCCAGATCCCCCTGTAGACCCTTCCTACCCTCAAGTAAATCAACACTCCTACCCAACTTGGTGTTACCTGCAAACTTACTGAGGGTGTGCTAGATCTCCTTCAGGGTCCAAGGTAAAACAAGACTGGCCCCATTATTCTCTGGGCCCAGCCATCCAGCAAGTTTTTACTCATTGAAGAGTACACCCATCCAAGCCATGAGTAGCCTGTTTCTCCAGGAGAATGCTATTGGAAATGGTATCAAAGGCTTTACTAAAGTCCAGATAAATGACATCTGTAGCCTTTCCCTCATCCACTAAGCAGGTCACCTTGTCATAGAAGGGGATCAGGTTAGTCAAGCAGGACCTGCGTTTCATAAACCGTGCTGACTGGGCCTGATCACTTCTTTGTCCTCTATGTGCCGTGCGATGACACAAGATGATCTGCTCTCTAACCCCTTACTGAGGTCAGACTGACAGGCCTTTGGTTCCCCAGATCCTCCTTTTGGACATTCTTGTTTATGGGTAACATATTTGCTAACCTCCGGTCAACTAGAACCTCCCTAGTCAGTCAGGACCGCCTATAAACGATGGAGAGTGGCTTGGTGAACACTTCCACCAGCTCCCTCGGAACGCTTGGGTGGATCCCATCTGGCCCCACAGACTTGTGTACATCTAAGTGGTGTAGTGGGTCACTGACCATTTCCTCGTGGATTATGGGGGCTTCATTCTGCTCCTCATCCCTGTCCTCCAGCTTGGGAGGCTGGGCACTCAGAGAACAAGTGGTCTTACTATTAAAGACTGAGTCAAAGAAGGCATTCGGTACCTCAGCCTTTTCTTCATCCTTTGTGACTGTTTCCACCGACATCCAATAAAGGATGGAGATTCTCCTTAGCCCTCCTTTTGTTGTTAATGTATTTATAGAAACACTTTTCATTGTCTATTATGGCAGTAGCCACGCTAAGATTTCCTTCTTGAAGAATGTCTATCCTTCCTGAACTTCTTTGTCCTTCAGAATTTCCACCTAGGCTCTCAAACAGACTAAAATACCTTGCAACCCATATGAAAAAAAAATATAGAACTGGAGGTTCCAGCATTTTTCTGCCATTTAAAATCAGGAAGAATAAAATAAAACTTGACCTCTCCCTTTAATTAATATACTGGAAAAAACTCAGATTGAGACAGATGGAGCACATTTAATTTAGAAAATGGTAAAACATAATAAAATATGAAGCATAATATTACATTTAATATTTTATATATTGGTATTTGAATTAATATTTTACTGTATGTCTAAAGTAAGTTTATTAATTATGTTTTATTTATTATACTTAACATTCCTACTATAAAGACATGAAAATTGCAGCTTTTTTTTTTTTTTTTTTTAATTTAAATAGTGACTTTCCTGAAAACTGATGGGTTTCAGGCATAATTCTGAAAAATACTTTTAATTTTCCAGTTGATCGTTGTTCTATCATCCTATTATCACAGTATCTAAAAAAAAAACCATGTTCATATATCCTGGATGTGCAGAGGTGTTTATGCAGATCACATACAGGAAAGAAAAGAAGTGTAATAAAACTGAAGCTTCACCTGGACAAGATACAGTCCAGGCTAAATAAAATGTTAAAGGTATTGGTCATTTTTTTGATTAGTCATTATTCTGAATTCATCATTTTAGATCCTGATCAAATTAACAGTGTAGCTTTATCTCAATGCCATTGATTGCATTGAACTGGGTGTTATCTTATTAATCAGATATGATTTTTTAAAAATACCTGATTTACAATTTTAAAATACATTGGATTTTACTCTTTTAGTTTTGGGAAATTTATTCTCTCTCTTTCAAAGTAGAAAGAGAAGTTATAGACCAAAAATTAACGATGGCAGGAAGGAAAAGAACATTCCTTTCCAGGTACTCAAG
Organism: Baryphthengus martii; assembly: GCA_013396935.1. Classification (NCBI taxonomy): domain Eukaryota; kingdom Metazoa; phylum Chordata; class Aves; order Coraciiformes; family Momotidae; genus Baryphthengus; species Baryphthengus martii. The sequence continues at coordinate 58,314 of VWZK01019296.1, read as the reverse complement.
GTTCTATTTAGAATAAAAAATAAAAATTAAATGCTGATCACATTGAAGTCAGTGTGAACTCATGTATTAAATAATAGTCATAAATTGCTTTCTCTCAGCAGTGGGTCTGTAATAAAAATGAGATCAGCTCCTTCAAATATCATGATTATTGCTATTAAAAAAATGGTTACTGAAAGTTTTGTTTTCAAGACATCTTTGTGATCAGTGAAGCTAGAGACTTTGAAAACCTATTTTACTTTCATTAAAAGGGAAATTGCAGGAACCCCAAAGTGTGGATTTTTTATTTTCTCATAATCTCATAGTGTGTTCAACCATGAGCAAAACTGTGATGAACAAAGAGTATCTTCTTGTTCTTGTCAACAGGCTGAAATTAATGTAACTAGTTAGATGAATAATATCACAGTAGGTACCTTTGAGTTCTTTTTCCTTTTTCCTTTCTTGTGTCTTTGGAATGGAAGTCTTGTCTTTCAAATATGGTTACAAGGTATAGCGTACTGACCAAATAGAATGCAAAGTGTTAACAAGGCTTGTAGTTTGCACAGTGCATTTTTATAATTTACTCTATTAAAATATATGTAAAAAACTCCCTAAAAAAACCAAACCCCCAAACCAACCAATCATCCAATTCACATCAGTCATTGGTCCAAAGGAATTAGGGAGTAGTCTTTCAGGCACCTTTGTGCAAATACTCAGAGCTTTACAAAAATGCAAACTTGTTGTGATTGAAGGCAATCAGTTGATTCTCCACACTTCTGTCTCATACTCTTTAGTGATGGGTGATGGGTATCCAGATATCCAGAGAAAATAAGTGGGAAATAAATATATTCATTTCTACACTATGGAATAATACATTACAACTAATGATACTGTCATTACTGAATCCTTTGGGTAGGTTTGTTCCCTACTGGGACAATTATTGATCATATGATAAATTAATCATTCTTTTCCCCCCACCCACGTACACCATGAAAAATTAGGTCCCAGTTCTGAAGAATCCTGAAAGCAAGAATCTGAGAAAAAACTTGGAAAATTAGGAGAAAGTGATGTTTTGAAACAAGAATATGTGTGTGAAAAAAAAAATAAGAAAATGTTTTTAATTAGTCTCCTAACCTTAATCATATGGAGTTTTTTTGAATTTTCTAAAATTCAAAGCTTTTTTGTTCACTTTCTCTGATTTTAGAGCTATACTTTGCATTGTATTTACTAATAGTATTGAATTTGATCCTTCAGGTCAAGTTTGCAATTGTCTTTAAACTTTCTCCAGTTTGCAAATTATTTTGTGCATATAGCAGGCAACTGTTTCATGTACAGGTGACCAGCATTCATTGATCTGGGAACTGTGAAAATCACCTCCCTTGAAAATTGTGAAGCATGATTTTGAATTCGGATGGATAACTCCTGACTTCCTGGAAAGAAGGGAAAACTAAACTGTTTTCAGCCCTTCCCCACCTTGAGTCCAAAAGACCTGGGAGATCAGGCTCATGCAGAAATTATTGGCCAACTCATGAAAAAAAAATTAGATGCATGATTTTTCCCTGGACCAATCGGTGCCACATGTGTAGCAATTCTTCTTGTCTTAAAACAGACTGGATTGTGTTTCTGCTATCTAATTGTTCAATCCAACAGCCAGTTTGGAGATGCAGAGGAAATATTGTTCTCTGTCAAAGATTGATAAATTGCCTAGAGTGACTTTTAGGGAAGTTAGTTTGGTTTTTTTGGAAGGTTGAATAGCATTTGTTCTCCTGCAGCATTACAGAGAATGAGTTTAGGATAATAAACTTAGCAATTCAAAAGCTTGATCTTATAAATGGAATTTGTAATTTTGCTAATATGGAGTCAAATTAGATAAGGATCTCACATGTCTATCTCTTTAAGGTGACATATGAATATCAAGGAGAAAACTTATGAGTTGCATTTGCCTGGAGGCAGAAATGGAAAACCAAGCCTTTGAAGACCAGGTTGCTCTTTATGTAGATTCTCATTTTCTTTAATAAGTGGAAGGAGCGAAGATGTGCTGAAAGGATAGTCTTGAGTTCTGACAACTGACTAAGTAAATTATCGTGAAGCTCAAACCATGGTATCTATGTATTTTAATAAGAACTTCATAATCCTCTTCTGTAATGACTCCATATTTTGCAGGGAGATACTATGATTATTATTAATCTCAAGGTCTGAAGTCATTTGGACTTACTCAGTTATGTTCTATATTTCTAAATTCCAAGTGACATTTCAAGGTGAGTAGGTAAGATATAATTGATTTTTTTTTCTCCTAAGAACATTTTTGATAAAAAAAAATTACTGACTAGCATGATATACAGTATATGAAATTTCCTTTTTCCTGCTAAAGTGGAAAAGATAGTAAAACCCACCTATGACCGCATGTTAACACTGTACATTCTGCTCAGGTTTCAGTTAATTCCTGGGCAGTTTAGCTTCAGGTCCAGTGCAAGAACTGTTATAAGGTATGTTTCTTTCCATTCGCCATTCATGCTGTCATTTGTCAAGGAACAAAAGGAGATAGTACACATTTTTACTTAATTTCTGATACTCTTAGCATATGTATCTGAGCCACAGAGTTTCAGTGAAGTAAACTAGATTTCACAGAAGAAAAGCAAATCAAGTCTGAAATTGTAATACTATTATCTTGTGCAGTCTGTATTGCAATACCTTGTATTTCATAGAAAAGCCACAATAACCTTCAATTCGAACCAAAGAAACCCAACTTTGTCACCAAAGTGTCATAGTGCATACACCCCTATAAATGTGTTCTTTCTTCAATATTATTGTTTTTGTAAGGTTCATCTTCATTTCCTATTTCTTTAAGCTTCGAGTCGGTTCTCATTTAACTTTAGAATCTGGGCCAACTATAAACAACATAATTTTTGTAACAATAGAATTCTGAAGCACTCTAGAGTTAAGAAAGGAAAACAAAAAAAGCCAACGAAACCCCCAGATGCAGATCTGTAGACAATTCAGCTGTAGTTCAGCATTAATTTTTCCTTTTTGGTACATTAATTTCTTGGTTTTAAAACACTACCATGTAGCAGTTTACTTTTTACTTCTTTTATGAATTAGTATTCTTAGGAGAAATTGTATGACTGGCTACAGATTAGTTACAATGTAGAGTCACAATATACTCTTTAGCCTACGTTTAACCAAAGCAGAACTACAGATCAGATGTCAAAACTGTGGTAAAGGATATTTGAGGTGCATACCCAGAATTCACACACACACATGTTGGCAGATCACAGTATAAGATTTTAGACTTCCATTGAAACTAAGGTGCCTCCTTTGTGTATTTAAGAAAGATAATTGAGAGTAAGTGAATTTGTAGACTTTGCCAAGCAACTTTTGACAAAGGTAACTGCATAATTTTTCTTTGATGGTTATCTGAAGAAAGCTCTATATTCCTGGGAGTCCCGGTGAACAGCAAGTTAACCATGAGGCAGCAATGTGCTCTTGTGGCCAAGAAGGCCAGTGATATACTGGGATGCATTAAGAAGACTGTTGTGAGCAGCATGCTGAGGAAGGTTCTCCTTCCCCTGAACTCTGCCCTAGTGAGACCACATCTGAAGTACTGTGTCCATTTCTGGGCTCCCCAGTTCAAGAGAGACAGGGAACTGCTGGAAAGAGTCCAACAGAGGGCTGTGATAATGATTAGAGCACTGGAGCATCTCTCCAATGAGGAATGGCTAAGAGTCTTGGGTCTGTTTAGTCTGGAGAAAAGAACACTGAGGGGGCATTTTATTAATGCTTACAAATATCTAAAGGATTGTTGTCAACAGGATGGGGCCAGACTTGTTTCAGTGGTGTTCAGTCGTAGGAAAAAGGGCAACGGGCACAAACTAGAGCAGAGGAAGTTCCATCCGAACATAAGGAAAAACTTTACTGTGAGGGTGGTGGAGCCCTGGAACAGGCTGCCCAGAATGCTTGTGGAGTCTCCTTCTCTAGAAACTTTCAGAACCCATCTGGAGACATTCCTGTGCAAGGTTAGCCTGCCTTAGCAGGACATTTGGACTAGATGATCTCCAGCGGTCTTTTCCAACCCCATCCTATGATTCTGTGATCTTAATCTTTTTTTT
>VWZK01019296.1:35325-54225 GCA_013396935.1 Baryphthengus martii | reverse complement strand
TTTTTGTTTTTTCTTTTTTTTTTTTTTTTTTTTTTCCGTAATATTTTTATTTAAAGTGAAGAAGTGGTTTTTTTTTTTTTTTTGAATACTTACATTTTAGTAAATTCAGACAAATCTATACATATTTGTTTTTATAATGCTACTTAATTTCTTCCACATTAGGAGCTAGTCAGAAACTGGTGCAACAAGTCTAATGACTTGTTAATAGTGAGAAACAATCAGCAGCACATCTGTTTTGTTGTACATCAATGTTGTTAATAGCAATAACAACACTATGAATATCATTATGCCTTCTTGCCAATAACACGATCAGAGGTATTAGAGAATCAAACTCAATTATTTTAATAGAAATCTAAGGCTTTGGATTCTACACAGTGTTGCTGGAGGAGGACATTCTCTGAAATTATTTATTTAGAACCCTTCAGGCAAAAATTTGCAACAATATATACTCTTGTTTGTTCTTTAGATATAATTACAAAGAATCATAGCATAGTACATTAGCATGTATTGATTAGAATTGACATGTATTCAATAGCTCAGAATGTGCCAAAACCATAAATAATTTGGTTAAAGTAACAAATTATCAGAATGCTGATATACATCTAAAATTTTTCATCCTGTAGAGCTGAAATACTTTTATCTTCTATTGGGAATGTATGTACGGGAATAATACATCTTTCTTGTAATATATATATTATGTGGTCAGAATTTGCATTAACTTTCAACTGACCTTATAAGTTAGCTTTTTTTTTTTCTCGTACAAAAGTTTGATTTTGAAAAGGAGATCATAACTACAATGTTTTACCTGCACTAGAGGGACCTTTAAAAGAATCTTGACTGACAGGTTAATTAAGTAGTCTGGGCAGTCCCTCTTTGAAGCACTCTAATTCTCTTCTTATTACTGCTGAAAAATTATGATGCGTACTTAGATGGCTAGAAAAGTTTGTTTTACAAGTAGACGATAGGCACAACAGGTGCTATGAAGACATTTTTAAAAATGCAAAATACTCAAATCTTCCATGGGAAAAAATGAGTCTCCCTGACCCTCGAGAGTAGACCTGGTTCACTTGGGTAAATTCTTTGTTTTGAATGTTAGGGCTTTTCCCACATACTTAAAATTAACCCACTACTATAAGGAAAACCTTTAAAAATTCTAGGCTTATTTTGTGGGAAGTTAAATGTCTTTTTAGAATGCATTCACACATATAAATACATTCTATTTTAGGTAAACATTAACCACATTGTAAAAACTTTAAATAGTCAAAGACATAATGAAATGGAAAGTGCATACTGTAGAAGGTGTGCTAGAAACTTACATGCTTCAGGTAAGTTTTGAAAAACTAGGCGTGATGGAGAGAATCCGCAGTTGTCATTTCCTCTTGTTGAAGTGCTGTTGATGCACTCAGTTGCAGTATTAGTCTTGGTTTACATGAATGAAAAGATTTCATATGCGTGGAAAGCTCACTAACATAATCGTGTCTTTGAACATCCATGTCTCTCTCATCTGTTTTTTGGTTCCCCTTTTGCTGTGCTAAATGTTAAGCTTTTGTGTTTTGGTTTGGTTTTGTTTGTTTGTTTTTCAAAATAGCTAGGTGTTTACTGTTAAAAAATAAACGACTAAAAAGAGTCTGTGCTGTTTATTTTTTTACTTTGTATAGAAGTGACTGGATTGTAGTGGATTTTTATATGCAATCAAGCATCTTTATTCAAGAAGAAGGTTCTGGGAAGTTTTTTACTTATTTTTGGTATGCAAATGATACTTATTTATATATTCTTCAAGTTCCAATACAGAAAACACAGCAACTTTAAACAACTCTTCTTAGCAGCACTGTTTATATCCTGTTCATCTTTGCACTGCTTATTCTGAGTTGATTTGGGACACGTGTGACGTTTCTCTTTTAGGACTTAACCATTCTGACTGTGAGCAGCTTCACTTAAATGTTGTGACTTACATTGGTGATATCAACTGTAAATCCTTAGCAGAACAACTTCCAGTGACTTACACTATTACTTTTGACTGAAGAAGTGTGTGGCTGCCAAATCAATAATTATACTGCAATCATTTCCTCTTATAATTTGTTTTCAGAGTTCCTCCTTAGCTAAAAGGGACTACAATGAAGCAGTTCAAAGGCAGCTATACATATCATTATCTTAGTACAGCTAAAGTCCAATTTTACTATACCATTGAAGCACTAGGATGTGTGAAGTACTGATAAGGGAAAAGAAGTCATTTTTCATGACTGAAATGTGTGGTGCACTTGACTTCTTACTGTTAACTGACGTGTTTGTGTGACAGAACACTAATATGGAAACTCTATTGCAAAAGCTTTTGTACTTTTGTGTTCCAAAGAGTATATCAAGTTTTTCCAAACCAATTAATTTTATTAGAGGTAACAATTTTTATATTTTTTTATAAATATTATCTAACCAATATGCTTAGAACATTGTAGCAGCAAGCCCATGGAATGTAGAAAGCATACATGCAACCAAATAACCAAATAAAAAAGCATCCTCAGCTGAAAATCTTGGTTGTTTCTTATTTTAACCAAAACATGTAGATTCATCTTTAGGTGTCTAGAAGTAGGTAGTCCTATTTTAATTTAAATAGCATACATTTTAACTTATTCAAAAAGTCATGTTTTGAATAAACAAATGTATAATTGTTAATTAAAAAGAGATGAAATAAAATATTATTTCAACTTAAGTTTTTTACAGAAAAAGCCACCATTCACATAACAACCTCCCAGAGACATGGTACAGTCCCCATCGCTGAAGGCTTTAAAGATGGGATTGGACAAGATGCTAGATAATCTCATCTACCCTCTCTTTCCAACGAAAGGTTGGACCAGATAATTTTTCAAAGTCCTTTCCAGTCTGGGCTGTTCTGTGATTCTATGACACAGGATAATTTAAAAGAAAATGACAGGCTATTCTAGCAGGAAATTAATTTAAATTAGTCCTTACCCATGTTAAATATTCAGTTTTGTTAAGTTTACATTTCTGATGACTTATTTTTCCCAGTAACTCTAGTCAGCTGATATGAGTTTTAACCCTAGTTCTGCCCTTTTCTATATAGTGTAAAGCAAGTCAATTTGCTTCCTTATGCCCTGTTTTCTTTAAACCTGAAATAGCATTTAATCCCCTTTCTGGAATGCTACAAAATCCTGGAAGTATTGAACAAATGCAAGCACTTGATAGAAGGCATGGATGATAATGTATAGAGATGGAGGCATTACATTTTCACCTGGAAAAGAGAACTATCTCTTCTTTGGTGTCTTTGTGTCTTTTACTGTAAATGAGCCTTGTACTTCAAAGGCAAGGTTAATCATGATTTAGACTTGCATAGCAAAGCGAAAAATTTTGGAAGACCGTGTGTTGTAATACTTCTTTAAAAGGTAGGAGCAATAACAAAACAGGCCTACAAGAGAGGAGAATGTTCATCTTATTTTGCATAAGTACCTAACAAAAAAAAAAAAAAAGAAGAGTTTTTTAATGTGATCGTCAGTGATTTTTGTAATGGAAGAAGCCTTATCCTGCCAAGGGACAAGTGAGCATATAAGGAATTTCTATATAGATCTTTATGGAAAAATGGATTTTGTAGTTTACGAGAGGAAGGAGGGTTTTATACGTGATATAAAAAAATAAAAAATTAAAAATCCACAGATTTGTAATTGGGAAAAGGACACAGCAATTCATAGCTGGAAATAATCTGTGAATATCCATTATTTTCTTGCATTAGTACACAGGCTTATTTATCCTGCCAGTCAGTGTTTACTGTATCTCTGTTCTGGAGTTTATGCAGTTCTTAGTCTCACAAATCCTAATCCATGATTGCCCAGATTAGGTGATCTGATAGAGGACCCATTCTGATGAGAGTTATTTCCATGTCTTATCCTGCATAGAAATTGGGATATCAGAAGGAAAATATGAACCCAGGATTTATATCAATATTATGCTTCATCACAACAGAGACAAACAGTTAGACCTGAGGACAGGGAAGTGCTTCATGTCCCATACTAAAGATGTACATCGAGAGCAGCACCTGTTGCTTTTTATTGTGGGATAGTTGAACAGTAAAATTGTTGTCTTTGAAAATGCACTTCTAAAAATTTCATCAGTCACGAGTCTTGAGAAGTAATTTAATGATTTTTGGAAGATGCAAAGTTGATTTTATGATCTCGCAAGCTTTCGATAAAATATGGTCCTCAGCTGTGTGGTTGAAGATACAGTTTAGAATTGTTGACAAATGTCTGTTGAAGTCTTCCTATAATTAACTGAAAAATGAGAATCAAATATATAGTAATGAGTTGATTGGGAAAATATTACTGTTGTTTTAGAAAAATATATAAATTGCTGTTTTCTCTTAGGCTGAAGTTGGACTTTTTAGTAAATTAATATAGTAAAGAAGGGATAACCCAGCTGGCATGATAAAGTTCAGGACTTTTTTCAACAATTTATAGTTCATAGTTATTACAAATTATCCATACAACATTTAATGGCACAAAAGAAATCATCGTCTGTCATGTCAAAGATGAAAATTCTGAAAAAGTCCAAAAGGGTTTTAACAAATATGATGGTGTTATTTGGGATATTATAGCACTTTTTATTAAATAAATTGCCAAGAAAATTAAATTCTTACTGACTTAGTGTAGTGTAAACTTACAGACAGTAAAATAAAATGGGAATTGATTCCCGATTTCTTTTTCACTACTGTAAATGCATTGCTTTGTTTTAATACAAGTATAAAAGTGGATTAAAATGACTAATTGTTCTTTGAAAACTCTGTAGGGAGTTTTTCAGTTAGAGTGGAGCTTTCTTATTTGTTAAATTTGTTTGTTTTTGGTGTCTCTTAACATGCCTAAACCTCATAAAAACCCTGGAGCTGGATGGGCTTTCAAAAGTTAATCCATATTCCTTTGCTTCTTTTAGAAGCATCACTAAACTTTTGTCTTTCCTCACTGATTGTTAACTTTTTCTTTGAGCAGATCACAGCCCCTCCGGTCTGTTCTACAATTTCACTACCTCAGCTGTTGAAGGTTTTCCTAATGCCTAATGTGACTCTTTCTTGCTACATTTAAAAGTCAGTTACTTACTGGTTTATGCAGATTATTCATGTCTTTTTTTGCAATGACCCTTTATGTGCGTGAACCTAGTTCTTCCTCTCTTCTTTTGTAGCTCATGTTTTCTAGGTCTCTGATCTTTCTCTTGTTCTTTTCTGCATCCTCTTCACTTGGGTTACAGCACTTCATCTTTCTTGAGGCACAGTGTTTGAAACTGGGTACAGCATTTCAGATGAGTAAAGTGCACAGATTCATTTATCTTTCAAACCTCTATACATTTCAGCAGAGGATTTGGTTTCTTTTTGTTGCTGCGTGAGAACGTTATTCATACATATTTTTGTCCACTGTAATCCAAGATTCTCTGCTGAAGGTGTGTGATGCATCCAGCTGTTGCCTCATTCACAGTTATGTGATTTATTTTTCCTTCGTGTTATACCATACATTGATGAGAATTAAATTTTTTATGTTGTTTCAGATTACTTCTCTAATTGGCCAAGATCAATTTGAATTCTTATTTTGTCCTCTAGCATACTTCTGGCTTTGTGTTATATGCAGATTTATTTAAATGATCATTAATGTAAAACTTGAACTGCAGTTATTTAACGATTTTTACCACAAACCAATAAACAGTTTTATTGGTGCCATGTTTCCTCAACTGTTTATGAGAATGTAATCTGAAAAAATGCTACAAATACTACAGTAAAAAAATGTATGATGCTTACACTATGAAGATTCTTGAGGACTAGTGAAGAGTAAAGAGCTCCAATGTATGGGTTAATCTAGATGAAAAGACAAACTTAACCTTCATTTCATCTTTCTCCTCCCTATCATTTTTTTCCTCTGTTTTTTTCCTTGTCTTTCGGTCTTTTGCTCAAAATGAAGAAGAGTATAGACCTGACTTTTAACTATTACCTGATGCAGAGTTAATATTTTTAAAAATAATGGAATTGACATACAATATGCAGTTTGAACAGCATTTTTACTAAGTGCATGCCAAGAAATAATGAAGAGAAAAAGTTTTAGTGAATTATTGTTATTTTTCTGCATCAGCTATTTTTAAGCAATATCATGGACTAAGAATACTCCAAAGTCATTGCTGATCTAGTCGTTTTTGTTTTGTTTTTTTTCCCCAACCATTTTCTGCTGCAATTTGACTTAAAATATCCCTCTATGCAAAATTCTAGTAGTGAGACAACCTCAATCTCCTCATTCAAACATGCACTTTTGTCATCCTCCCTATTCTGACAGTACGATTTTCATCTTCCTTTTAATGTATACTTTGCCTCATTAATTCTGTCGGCAGCCTACGGAAATGTTGACATTGGTCAGAAATCTTCGTATTTCTGTCCACACGTATTTTCTATGTCAGTGCTTTCACTGGGCTTTAAGGACATATTTATACTAGTGCCTTTTACAATGTTTCCAGAAGAATAACTTTCTTGGGCACAAATATGGTGGTTTGGTTTTGCGGGTTTTTTTTAAGCCTATTTATATTGCTTTTCTCCAAAATGAAATAAAAAAAGAATAAAATCCATTGTTCACAAGGGATACAGATTGCTTTTAAGTGTAGTCAGTCCTCAGAGGTTTTATGTGGATGGATGTTTCTCAACTGTATTTAAAAAAAAATACGAAACAGTAGCAAATTTAATATTCTGCTGGCACCTTTTGCAAAGAGCACCAGATAAAGGAATGCCTTGCTGCTCACAGGAAAAAAAAAAACAAAAAACCACAAAACACACACACAAAAGCAGTTGGTGATAAATCATATATTATTGAAAATGAGAGTACAACCCAGTTTTCCATGACATTTGTTTATGCTATAGTTAAATCTTTGAGCAAAGCAGGAAAGCAGTGGCTTTTCATAAAACTGATTGCATCTGTTTATTCATTTAGAATAAGCTATTGCTTTAGTTCAAAATATACAAGCAGTAGCAATATAAGTTGCATTCAGTTTTGTCTCAATGAATATATTATCAGCACTATTATTAACTTTTTCCCCCTCGGAGCAAGGAAGTGTTTTGTTGAATTCTTTTCCAGTATACTCAAGGCTGAAAGTGGTTTATTTTCTATATGCAGATATGCTTTGTTCTGGTTATTTTTTATTTAGTTTTGTAATTATGGCAGAAATTGCAGTGCAGTCACGTTTTACTATGAGTCCTATTTCTGTTTCTCTTGTGATGTAGCTTGCCCAGTTCTTTCAAGATGAGCATCCCAAATCTTCTTTCTGTTTCTAACAACTTAGTGTCAAAAATATTTCATCAGTGTGCTCGTATTACTTAGGCAATCAGTAAGGAAGCTATGTAATCAAATCAATTCCAGTTTTCATCATTCAAGAAATCAGAGATAAGCTTGCTACATTTTTCACTGTTTTGTCAGTTCTACTGCACTAATCCAAGTTTCTCCAACATACACACATTCTGTTTCTGGTGACATAGCATCATATTCTCTCTCGAACTCCAGGTAAGTGAAATGCACTACCTTTCTTTTCTCTAGAAGAGTACTCATCTGATTACACAAAACATATTGTCAGTATAATTGCTGTAAACTGCCTTTAGTAGCCCCATGTTGATTCTTGCTTCATTTTCTACTTACCTTCATATCGTTACTATTAAGATTTTTCTGAAGTCTTATATATTTATAACATCAAAGTAAGGCAACCATAACACTTTGTTTTTCCTTTCTGTCTACTATATGAAATGGAAATAGACAGTTTTCTGTATACCTAGATTTACACAGAATGGTGTCTCTTATATGACACTGGCATTTTGTATAACTGTTATTAAAGAACACTCAACAAGGTATCCTTTCAGGGAACAGCCAGTGATATCTTTGTGCTTCCCCCCCAAAAAAACAAACAAACAAAAAACAAACCAAAAACAGACAACAAAAAAAAACCCACAAACAAGAAAGGTGATAGCACTGGTGCAAAACTGACCTTTACCCATTGTTTACAATGGGCAAATTATATTTTTGCCTACAGTACAAAAAATACAGAAAGTATTCTAATGAGAATCATGAATTATTTACTAACAGTGCCTTTATAAATCCCCAAACTACTAAACATGAATAGGTAAGTGGTACTGAAAATAAGTTCACTGTTACATCATTCCTGGTTTCTGTTCATCCTACATCCTATGCTAAGTGCTGTCTATTTCACAGAAGTATTTTTTATCTTGTTTTATAGAAGAGCCATTTTATTGCAAATGTAAATTGCTAGGTAGATGTGAATGATAAATATATGCACATAAAAGATATCCAGACCAAAAAAAAAACCCAAAACAACTGGAAAAGAGAATCCAGTTAATGCAAGGAAAGATGGCATTTAAAACACAGTTAGTTATTTGTTTTGTTGTTTGTTGTTGGTTTTTTTTTCCTTTGGAAATGAGTAAGTAGAATTTCTTTATCAGGGATTTCCTCTCACTAAGGCTGTTATATTTTAAGAAATGCATGTTTTACAAGGTATCATCCACTTCTGAAGCGAAGGGGGGAAAAGAAAGGCCTTCTTTCATTCTGAACAGTCTGGGTGACTCAGAAGTTCTATTTCTCTTATATATTCAAGCATCTCTGAAGAGAAAGAAAGTTTATAGTCTGAGGAGAGCCAAAAGGTATTAGGAGGAACAGCCATTACTTATAGAAATGCAAAGTGTTACAAGAAGTCAACCTCTGACACTGAATTTTTTCCTGAAATGGTGTCACGTAGTATGCATTTAATCACTGTTGACTAGCTGGCTGACTTGTCAAAGTTTGTTCTTACAGATTTATCAGTAAATCTCCTGAGATTGAGGCATAAATCATCAGTCAGAACTTATACCATTAGCTATTCTGTTAAAATAATTTTTTTCCTTGCAGTAGCTTCTGACCTTGTAGTCAACTCAAACTAGAAATTCAGAATGACACCCCAAACTGCCAGGTTTTTGAGTAGTTGCATAGCTTCCGTGGTAATGTCTGTCTCAAGGGCACACAAATTGAAGACTGTTCAGAGTATAACTCCTTAATTTCTTCAGTTTCAGACAAAAAAAAATGAGTAAGACACAGACTTCATTTTTAACATTTTAGTATATCAGATATATATATCATTAAAAAATCTGTGACATTTGGCAGCACACTGTTCATTGGTGCCACAGAAATTTCCTAACCAAATGTGTCACACAACTGATACTTACATGGTAACTTCACAAATGCTAACTTTTTGTTAACAAGCAGGCAAGATGTCCACTGTATTGTCTTAAAAAGAACAGAGCTATAAGCAATAAAAATACTGAAAGATTGACTAACTCTAGATATTTTCACTAGCATTAAAGATATACACACGTGACATCATATATGTTCAAGGTGATTTTAACACCCACGTGTCAGGGTTTTGCATGGTGAGTTTTCTTTTTATGCACAATCATTATAAAATTATGTATCTGGGGACTTAGGTTTGCTAATTGAAGGTGCCCTCCTTGGGATTTTTTTATCTATATTAAATGTACAGTACAATGTATTATGGTATAAATATATTTTTCTCTGTAGAGTTTTTAAAATTAGTTAAGAATGCTGCTTTTTCTGTGGATTTTTTTCCTTTGTGATATTAATATTAACCTTTCTTTATATCTTGAGATGAGTCTCATACATTAGAATGGACATAGTTCTTTTAAAATATTTTATTGATTATGATCTTCATATATACAGGCTTGTTGTATACAGTGTAAGATAAAATTGGTAAGAGATGAATCCCCTTGCATTCTAGCCAGTTCTCAGAGATTAGAGAGGCTAGGGGCGACTGGACTTATTTCTTCATAGATATGCTAATTTAATGTTTGTGGCTATAGATCCAACACCAGATTCATGAACAGCCTGTATGCTGTAGGTTCGGTTCCCTGCAAAGGGAGCAGTCAGATTCACGAACAGCACAGTTGTCCTGTGATTACAGATCCGACACCAGATGTACAAATAGCTTATTATGCTGTAGGTCTGGTTGCACTAACAAGTAGTTGGATGCACGAATAATATGGTTTATTTACACTTGCAGCATATACAGATTCTTGAAGACTGCCAGATATAAATGCACTAAACTGAAGAATTGCTATAAAGCTCCACAACACACAATTGTAATCACAATTGGAAACTCCCGTGGAAAACCACTCTGAGGCTGCAAATCTTACCAAAAGGCATCCCTTGTGGGGAGGACGAGCAGAACAAACCCATCAATCTGTCAATACAACATGGTGTCGAATACTTGTCCAAAAAATTAGATCTGAAATGGGAATAATATTTATACATTGTTCACTACTGTTGAGCAAGGTGTGGAGGTGGGACAGTGGTCAAGTCATTGTTCCTGATGGTCAGCATTTAGCAGCGGCGCAAAACATTTTTGACTTCCTCGGTAATTTCTGCAAAAAGCAGATAACTGCTGTGATACATGTGAGAATGGGATAAGCAGCCTTTACTGCATTCCATCACTCTTCCTTGGTGCCATGAGAACACAGACCACTGAATCTTCACTCAGCCTCTGTATCCATCCCAGTCACCAGATGTTTATCAGCAGTATTGAGCTTTGCAGTTTCAATTGTTTTGTGCTCCCAGCAATCAGCATGGGAAAAGAGCCAGGGAAGAAAAATAGGTGTGAGTCTGGCAAGCAATTTTTCCATATTTATTTGTTTACTTAAGATAGCTAAAACACACTTAAGCATTGTGAGGAACAGATCTTCACATATATTTCCTCATTGCTTAGTCTGTATTTTGATCCTGCGTAACAATTACCAGACATTTTACAATAAGAAAATCAGCTGTTTCTCAGATTTTTGCAACAGACTCTTACTCCTCATAAACTTTGATGTGTGATTATTGGTATTTTTCAGAACATGGCTCAACTACAAGGAAAGAATTTCTTGAAATTTTGCTGTGAAGTGCTTCATTTGTAACAATACCAGGTTGAAATAACCCTGTGCTCCTCGTTAACGGTGACTTACGTTAAATTACATGATTTAAAAAAACCAACATTTGGCATAGTTACCGGGGCATTTAGCAAAGTAATTCTGTCCAAATTCATAAAGAAAGCAAGTCCTTGCTATGAGGACTCATGTCTCTCATGTTGTGGAGAAGAACAGAAACAGTGCCCCGTGAGCGTGAGGTATCATTCCAGTACAACTAACAGACAGGCACAACAGTGTTTATGTGAACATCTTCAAGAATTTTGTTACATGCTCTCAACAGATATGCTTCTGTGTCATTTTGCACTAATTTAAGCCCTCTTTCTCTCTTGATTACTCTGTCAAATTATATCACTATCTCTTTGTCATCATTTAACCCCAGCCAACAATTAAGCACTAGGCAGCTGCTCTTTTGCTCCTTCCCCTTGGAGTGGAGGGTAGAATCTAAAAAAGAAGTAAAACTCATGGCTCGAGGTAAGAGCAGTTTAATAACTAAACTAAACTATAATAGTAACAACAACCATAATAAAATATAATAATAATGTCAAGGAATATAAAAAAAACAAAAAAACAAAAAAACATAAAATCCAAGTAAATACAAGTGATGCACAATGCAGTTGCTCACCACCTCTTGGACTGATGCCCGAGAAGCAATGCACTACCCCTCTGGCCAGCTCCTTCCAATTTGTATACAGAGCATGATGTTCTATAGGAGGGAATATCTCTTTGACTGGTTTGGGTCAGCTGTCCTGGCCATGCTTCCTCCCAGCTCCTGGAGTTCCTGAGTGGGAACTGAAAAATCCTTAATTTAAGATAAGCCCTACTTAGCAATAACTAAACATCAATGTGTTATCAGCATAATTCTCACACTAAATCCAAAACATAGCAGTGTACCAGTTGCTAGGATGAAAATTAAATCTATCTCAGCTGAAACTAGGACAGTCTTCTAGCATGTAGAATTGCAGAGGAGCAGAGGATTCAGGCCTCCGCAGAGAAAGTCTGACCCGATAATTGATATGGACCCTTGGTTATTCCTTTCCTTACTGGAAGTTATTGAGCCACCATCCCTGGAATTATTTAAAAAGATGTGTTCATGTAGTGCTTAGGGACATGTTTTAGTGGTGGACTTGGCAGTGTTATGTTAACAATTGGACTTAATGATCTTAAGGATCTCTTGCAACCGAAATGATTCTGTGATTAATGAGGATGCATGTTTTTGATTTAAAAATTCAAACATTTCCTCTCTCCTTATAGTTTTTGGTTTTTTTCTTTATACACTGTATCAGTTACAGGAGGGAGGTACTACTCTTCCTGTTCAAAACCTTCACTGTTTGGGACATCATTTGGGTTAAAACAAAATAATGAGTACTTAACTGGCATGTTGCTTAATGTCAGTATCTCCAATTTCAGTTGCTCTAAGTGTTAACTATAGTAGGTGAGATTTTACCTCATATGTTCCAATTCACTAATATTTAAGGGAAAAATCATACTTATGTTAATCTCAAGAGATTGCAGGGAAAGGTGAAATGTTCATCCTTTCCTTGATTTCGAAGTTACAACTTGTCATTTTCATTTATGAGCTGTCACTAGGTGCCTTGCTTTTTTCTCAAATTTGGGTCAGTATGCCAAGCTAGGACAAGAAGGCTTTCCCACACATTTTTCTGTTTCACAAGTATTATGGAAGAAGCTTGATTTCTGACACATACAATGAAATTTGCATTGACTTTGGTGAAAGATGTGAAGCTGGCTACTTTAAGGATTTTGTCAGACTTCTCTTTTTTGATTATATTTTTTTTCTCCAGCTATTTATACTCTACAGCAGCTTTGATTGTTTATATTTAAGTTTTGAGGGATTTGTTTGAAAAGGTGACTTTGGAGAGGGAAATTCACCTATAAATCTTTATATGTGGGTATAATTTAATGCAAGAACACAGTTACATATATTTTATAGATGATCGAATGGTTTTGTTTAAGGATTTTTTACCTAGTCTTCATTTCTGGCTAGTAAGACTTGCTATAGTAATAAAACAATGAAATGGAACAATTGTGTTCTATTGAAATCTTTGCATGTTGCTCCATCAATACGGACTCCTGATTTATGTCAAGTTCAATAATGTTTTCACAATACAGACATTCTAAAAAAAGCGATTCTGAAGTCCGTCTTCCCAAAGGACCTGTAATTCAATTGAAATCTCATTTAAAATATCAAAGTACATGAACAGTCATATACTGGAATTAATTATATCCAAATTAACTGACTTAAATCCCCCAAATATTCAGAGTGTGATTTTTATAACAGAAAATGCAGAACTTATGTCAAATGCATAAGATTCTAAAGCAATAACTGGAAGAACAAGATAAAAGCTGAGTATCAATAGTTCAAAGAAAATGTTTCACTTAAAAAGGGACATAACATTGTGTAATAGAACTAATTAATAACATTATGGTCATAAATTCTGTTATGAAGGTGATACTACAATAAGTTTCTGGCACAAAGGCATTTTCTGGAAAAAAAAAAATCCAATTAAAATAAAAGATGCAATTTAAAAAATTAAAATTCCTTTACTTTTATTTCTGTTATTTTCCTAAACCAGTAATTTAGTATTTTGTTTGAGAATTAGCAACCTAAATAATGATAAAGAAAAGTAGCATATTTGGATAATGAGGAGTGTGTTTTAAAAAACAAATTCAGAAACCTGCTTCAGATAAGCCAGGAATGTTCAGGTATCTCCTCAGCTTGTATATAAAACCTCAGATACCTATGCACTGTTTTTTCACTGCATTGCCAGAGGATCTACTCAAGTGTTATTTCTCTAAGATCATTAGATTTTCATAATGTTGTGTTTTTTATAATAAAAATGGAGACTATGATATTCAGTAAATATCTAATGGTAAATTTCAGTAGTCTTACTGCCTTGGACACTTCAGTGTTGATACAGTTGCTGCCCAAACCCTTCAAGGGATAAATAATTATTCATTGATTGGGGCAACACATGACATTCATATAAATCACTTAGTGTCTTAACATTAGTTGAGATGCCAGGCATCTTCCCTAAAGCTAGTGGCACAGAGCAGTAAGGGAGAACATTTTGTTACTGAAGAAAAATCCAAATAAGTATACACTGCAGTGTGTGTTAACCTTGTGCATTATTTAGAGTAACTTCCACATTCCTTTTCACTGCTCATTGGTAACTCAGTACTGAGTATAAATTATATCCTTGTTAAGAAAAGAGGAAAACTGAAGCAGTATTTCTATAGCTAGAATTACTAACAAGGAGGCCACACCTAGTTATTTACAAGGTTCTTACCTGCACAACCTTAAAGAAGGATTTTTCCATTATGGTGCTTTAAGTTTATTTGTTTCTGTCTTTAATGTGTTTTTTTTTTATTGATTCTTTGACAGAGGGCTATAATGATGGCCAGGGAAGGATTTGTTGTTCAATGGAATACCTTGGCAGAATTATTTGTGTGGCAATCCCTACTCTTTCCTTTTCATGATGTTGATATTCCACTGTCAGCAGGACTTGGTAATGATGGTGGATTTATAAAATCTATATAAATGATCTGGAAAAGAAAAGTGCCCATCTCATTTAATAAAAGAAAGCCAATAAATCTGAGCTCTGTGCTGTGTATCTGTAACCAACATACATACCTACAGTGCAACGCTTCCTCTTTGTGTGTGTGTTTGTGTATGTCTTGTCTGAGATGGAAGCACATACACGGTTTTACGTATCTGGCTAAAATGGCGGCCAAATCTTTTGATTTAATAATAGTGAAGGCATCTTTAAATTCCCCTACTTAGGACTCTCAGAAAAATAATTGTTTTAACTCATGAATTGTAATAATTGTTACTCTCTGTGAATCTTTTTTCAATTGAAAATAAGACTCCTTGTGTTCCTAAGTGTTCACTTTTAGAAGATTCTGTACCAAATAGTAGCTTTAGTTCTCCAAACGTGTGCACTTAATGCCATTTCACATAGAGTGTCTGAGCAGCCATACAGAGCTGGTAGATGTATAGAGATTGCAAGTGAAAGTCTTTTTAGAGCAGCAGCTGGAGACTAGCTGGGATACTGTGGAGACAGTGTCTGAAAACTTTATACCTCTGTTCATGCGCATGATTCTCATGTTTGTGACTTTGTGACTGAAATGAAAAGTGGCAGGGGGGACTACCCTGATCATAATAATAATAAAAAAAAAAAAGAATAAATCCTGAACAACTTATATTGTTAGTCCAAAGTGTTAGACTATCAATAATTTAGTCATATACTTAAACTTCCTTTAAAATTTTCAAGTATTATATGGAGGCTTGTTTTCTTATATACCTGTTAATGGAAGACTTAGACAATGTTGTTGGTAGAAACATGTGCCAGGTACAGCTAGCATTTAAGAAAAATACGGTTTGGACAGCCTGGGAAAGCACGAATACAGAATATATATAAAATGTGTATTGTGAGGTACTTCATATATATTTTATACTTTTATGCTGCAGATTTTGTAGCTCTTGCTGAAAATGTCAAACTGATTTGAATGATTTATTGAGCAGGTGGAACTAATAGAGCTGAAGGACTACAGGTTTGGGGAAAGAAGTTGAGGAGTAATAGAGAAAGTTTCAGCTTGCCGTAAATGACATAAATGACCTCTAAAGTAGTCTCTGTTTCATGGGGATAAGGAATGCTTTTTACAGACCACCAGTATTCAACTGCACAGGCCACAAAAAAATACGACAGTAAGTGCAGTATCTATTTTAACATTGCGATGATTTAAGTCCAGAAGTTAGTGTTGCTGGCATTTTGTAAATTTATTGTTAGACTAAAGTTATAAAACATTACTATTAAAAGAATATCACCAGCAAAGAGTCCACTTAACATCTCTTGATCAGTTTCCTACTGCAGATTTTGTTATAGAAGTATATGTATTCGTGCCTGCATTATGCATATGATGTCTAGTGAAACAGAATGGAGACAGTAAATAATGTGTGGCAAATAATACAGTAAGAGATTCCATTCAAAAAAAATGATGTTACTTAAAAGTTCACAAGAAGTAACTCTTTCCTAACACATTGTGCTAGCTTTACTTTTTCATTTGGGAAACTGAAGAGAATTTCTGCTATCATTTCTTTAGCTGAAGGTGGAATCCACAATGTGCTATATGTTAGCTTCAAAATGCTTCCTCCCTGCTGGCAGGCTAGGGAAAGTATGAAATACAAAAATTATTTTAGGGAAATAAGGATGGAGAAGCCTTTTGGAAGGCTTTAAATGATAACAGAAAGGGACTTTTGTGGATGCCTTTGTGAAACACAGAATCATTTAGGTTGGAAAAGACCTTTAAGATCATTGAGTCCAACTGTAAACCTAACAGTGCCAAGTCCACCGCTAAACCATGTTCTTCAGCACCACCATCTATATGCCTTTTAAGTATCTCTGAGGGTTGTGACTCAATTGCTTCCCTGGGCAGCCTTTCCAGTGCTTGACAACCCTTTCAGTGAAGAAATTTTACCTAATGTCCAATCTAAACCTCCCCTGGAGCAACTTGAGGATGTTTCCTGTCATCCTATCACTTGTTACTTGGAAGAAGAGATCAAGACCCACATTGCTACAACCTCCTTTCAGGTAGTTGTAGAGAGCAAAACAAGTGAAACTTCTGCCTTGCAGAAATATTCTTTTTCAAACAGTAGTTTTGCAAGAATCGGCCAATGTTCAACCAGATACGGAAATACTGACAGAGGCTGTGTAGCAGAAGATTTCACAACATGAGTGGTGATGCGCTGAGATTCTCTCAAACTTTGGAAGTGATAGCAACAACCTGAACTTGATGGTTGATAGACCGCTGAGAAAAATGGCAATGTATGTATTGGAGAGACAGAGAAATAAATAGGGGAGGAAGTGAAAACAAACATCAATTCATTTTAGATTATGGAACAATGCAAAGAAAAATAGTCACAGCATCTAAATAGAAAACAACTGCAAATGTTTATAAAAGACAAATAAAAAAACCAGAGAGAAAAAAGAAATGTTTGTTCTGCTGACACTGAAGGTGAGGTTTTGCAGTACGTTCAGTCTGCTGTAACACGGGATGCTGCCAAAAGGAACAGTCCTTCTCTGCAATCCTCTCCAGCAGCATGTTCCCAAGCTCGCCCTTGTATCACTTCTGTTTCTTCTACTTGCTTATAAGGAATTAGAATTCTTTTTTCTTTTTCACCTCTGTAGTTTCAGTTTGTTGAGTCGGCAGTTGCAGCATTGCTAGATTCAACTTGAGACAGAGGAACCAGGATGTCAGGATGCTGGGGAAGAGTGGGACTGTACTTTTTAGTGGAAGTTTGCAACTTGTTTCACTTAAATCTGAACTATGCAATTGTCCTGCAAAGTAGTGAGAAAGCTCTTTCTCTCCCCTCTGTCTTTTTAAACAAGTATCTTACGTTTCTGCATATCTTGTACTTCAAGTTGTTTCCATTATGGAGAACCTCATTTGGTCTAACAAACTAAATGATTTTATAGCCTGCTGTTTGGGTTTTGATTTTAAGTCTTGTAATGGATCTAGCCAGGTTAAATGTTTCCTCCAAACTTTTCTTCTGCAGCTGCTGCTGCAATACCAAACAAATCCTCCCTATAAACAGTAAAATTTGTTTGCCTTCATGACTCTTGATTGAGAGGCCATATATAATGATAATCAATGATTTAAAGCTTGCAATGGACTGGGAAAAAATGATTCTAAAATGTATTTGTTCTAAGTGTAGCATATCATGTCAAAATCACCTCCAGTTTTTTAAATTGCAAATTCATCTTATTGTGATGTACTATCTAGATGGGGATGGCTGCGATGGTTGTAAGTGCTCTGATTGTAGAACAAAACATTTAATTTGGAAGTGCTGCTGACTGTGTAACAAATTAATTCTGTGGGTGAATTAAAGCAAGGGTGCAAATAACATTTATTAATTAATATATATGTATTAAAGAGTTTGTTAATTCTTATAGACTTGGCTACTCAAGTGACTAACCTCACCTCCTGAAGCTGCTCTGAAGTCTAATCTCTTTGGAATACTTACATGTACTGTATCTGTGGATATAATATAACAGCATTGCACAAATTGCTACAGAGAGATTACTGCAGTAACTACTTAAATTAGTGGACTCCAAATCTAATTACAGAATAGAATGGCCAAATTCTATTCATTAAAGTCTTGTGATGAAAGAGGAGAAACTTTGCAATGTTTCTACACTAGATAGTTTAACCTATTATCTTGGAAATTAAAGGAGAAAAAAGGAGAAAAAAAAAAAAACAAAAGGCAAAAAACCCCAAAGCCTCTCAAATCCTAAGGAATAGTTTTTTTAATTCCAAAGAGAGGAAACCATTCCCTCACTCCATTTCTGTCTACAAGGCTGTTACATACATGAAGTCTGATAAATAAGGAAACTAAAAAACTAGAACAACAACAAAACCCCATAAATTGTTTCTTTCCTGCTCCGAAGCAACACTGGAAAGAAACAGTTTTGTTGTGACTTAAAAATTTAGTTTCAATAGAATTATTTGCATTCCACTCTTTTTGATA
Source organism: Baryphthengus martii (assembly GCA_013396935.1). Lineage (NCBI taxonomy): Eukaryota > Metazoa > Chordata > Aves > Coraciiformes > Momotidae > Baryphthengus > Baryphthengus martii. The sequence goes on along the minus strand of VWZK01019296.1, from coordinate 35,704 downwards.
GTTGCAGGATCAGAAAAATTATTTTAATAAAAAACATTGAAAGTACAAATGAGAATTGTCCGTAAAAATGGTGAAAAAGTAAGATCTCAGGGCAGCTAACTTAATGTTTGTACTCCCACATCCTGCCTTTTTCCTCAAAGAAGTGAAAAAAAAAATCTCAATATAAAAATAAGCTATTTTAAGAGTAAATTTCCATTGTGTATGCATAATCATAACACAATAGTCTCATAGAATTAAAAAATAGATAAATAGGCCAATTTTATTTCAGATGAAACTCAAATCTTTTATTAGAGGAAATTCAAGTTGCCCAATAATGAAGCTATACATCAAAACAGTATCTTAAGCAATCAGACTTTCTCATAGAAAAAAAAAAAAAAAA
>VWZK01019296.1:0-26126 GCA_013396935.1 Baryphthengus martii | reverse complement strand
TTTCTTTGTGAAATATTTGCATATACTGTAAAGCTTTTTTTTCCTTCTATTTATTTTAGGAAATAAAATACACTAGGATCTCAAACACAATTGCAAATACGATTTTCACTTCCTTCTCAGAAGTCCATAATGTTTTGAGTAAGATCTTTCACACTCTTAAGGGGCCTTTTCAAATGTTTTTATAAGAGGCACAAATTAATTTGTAACAAAAAAAACACAAAAAACAAACAATTGTGGAACTCATGTTGTTATTGGAGAGTCAAAATTCATAGATGGTTAAATTTAGGTTCAGATGACGTTAAGCTTACACTATTAGAGGATAAAGCAATTTTTAATTTAAAATGTTAAATTCAATGCAATTAAGACAAAAAGCTCATCATTACTCTAAGATGAATAGTTAATCTTCCTGCAAAAGAATGGAGGAAAATGCTTTGGCGGAGGGGAAAGGGGAAGGGAAACATCACATAATTTTTTTATTTTTTTTTTTTTTCATTGATTCTACTTGCAGATCTGTCCAGAAGCCTGATGAGGCATAAAAGTTCACTAGTGTTACTGTGTACTCTTCTTCCAAAAGGACTGTCACAAAAAGAGCATTTTATTAATACATATCAAAAGCTAATGCTTTTATCTATTCAGAGTAGGGATAAATTCACGTCTAGAGCTGTCTATATTTTTCCTCCTGCTTACAAATAGAAGTTGAAATGATCACCATTCAGTTACGAACTTATATTTCAGGAAGAGTTACTGCCTTTATTGTATTATAAAACTTGATGCCCTTCATAAAGTTCCAGACTGTGATATATTTTAAGAAGAACTAGTAACTAAGAAGTGAAAACGTGCAATCACTTTTTAGTCTTCTGAAATATGTAGATGAACTTTTAGTTAGATGTAATCAAGTAAGAAAAAGAGTATGAATGTCTTTAAGTTTTGTGTAAGAAAATAGGATGCCCTAGTAAATAGGAAATGCTGATGGTAGGATTCATTAAGATTAAAAAAAAAATCTGTAGATAAGTGTTTTATATACATTGCATTTTCTATGGTAGGAAAAATTGTTCATGAAAATAGGATTTGATAAATGCTGTGATATAGGTGGCAAATTTATATATAAAGTGTTTTATGAAAAGGAAGATTGAGAGGCTACTTTCTCTGAATCATAGAATATTGGGTAGGAAGGGACTGCAGGGTTCATCTGTTCCAAACTTTTTAGGCAAAAACATCTAGACAAGATGGCCCAGCATCCTGTCCAGCTAAATCTTAAAAGTGACCAATGTTGGGGAATCCACCACTTCCCTGGGGGGATTATTCCAATGTCTGTCTGTTCACACTGTGAAAAATTTTGCTCTGGTGTCCAATTGGAATCTCCCCAGAAGTAACTGGTACCCATTACCCATTGTCTTTTCATTTTGTGACCCCTTGTAAAAAGGGCGCCTCCATCTTCTTTAAAGCAACCCTTTAAATATTGGGATGTGGAGATAAGGTGTATTCCTTAAGCCTTCTTTTCTCAAGGCTGAACAAGCCTGGTTCTCTCAGCCTTTGCTCATATGGCAACTTCCCAGTCCCTTGATCATCTTCGTGGCCCTTCTCTGGACCTTTTCCAACCTGTTCACATTATTCTGTATAGCAGAAACCCAAACTGAACACAGTATTCCAGGCTGTGGCCTGACCAGCACTGAGTAGAGTAGGATAATGACTCCTCTATCTCTGCTGGTCATGCCCTTGTTGATGCAACCCAGCATCCTGTTGGCTTGCTCTGTTGCAGCAGCACAGTGTCCATTCATATTGAGCTTCTTGTCCACCAGGACCCCTAGATTTCTTTCCACAGATCAAAACAGCTCCAAAGCCAGGTAGATACCAGCCTGTGCTGCACTCCTGGATTATATTTTCCCAGATTCAAGACCTTACACTTGTCCTTGTTTAACTCCGTAAGATTTCTGTTAGTCCACGCTTCCACCCAAACTAGGTCTTCTGGCAGGGTGTCCACTTTCCCACTCAGTTTGGTATAATTCGCAAACTTCATCAGGGTATGTGTGATGTCATAATCCAGATAATTTATGAAGCTATTAAACAGTGTTGGTCCCAGTATCAATCCCTGGAGGACCCCACTTGTGACAGGTTGCTGGTTTGAAAAGGAGCTATTTACCCCCAACCTCTGAGTGTGACCTATCAGTCAGTTCCCCACCCACTGCACAGACCACTTTGTCTAGACTGTAGCGCAGTATTTGGTATTCATAATATATGGAGGTAGGTGCCTGGTTTTTTAAATCAGTTTAAACAAACTAAAAAAATACGAGTTTGAAGGAAAACCTCAGCTAGATGAGAGAATGTAAAGAATGCTAAATTGAATGCTTCATGAAGGCCATTAAGAATTAGACATGCCAGGTCTGCAAAAAGTATGAGAGCACAGAAAATAACATGCATCTTCAAATAACAAGTTTTAAGACAATCAACAGGTATTTATTAATTTATTTAATGTAGAAATAGCTTTGTACCATTTTGATTATGTTCCAAACAATTAAAATAAACAAATGGCTTCAGAATTATAAGATTTGTCTAAAAGCATTTGGAATAGGGTGGCTTGTTGTGTTTTGTTTTGGTTTTTTTTTTGATTTTAAAGTAAGCTGTGATGTAGCTTGTGTCCTTTCAGATTTTAATATATACTTGTTAAGTGAGGTAAAAGTGTAATATTGTTATTTCATGAGCTTTTGATTAGAGGAAACATAAATGCTGTAGAGGGCAAAGCGTATGATGTAAATTCCAAAGGCACGATACTGACTTTTAATGGAAGTGTTATGTGGTAACTTGAACTGTAAAAGACTTCTTGGATAATATACATAGTGAATATTTTAATCCTGAGTGTTTATACCAAAAGTCTGTGTGTTATTTGGATGGTGTTTTATATTGCCTTACTGAAAAATAAGTAGCTTAAATATCTTCCATAACAATTTGTTTTGAATTAATATGTAGCTGTGCTGTATAATAATTATGCAAACTCCTTAGTGGGTGGAGGTAGTCACCAGGCACCTTGGGCACAGGTTTTGTTATGTTTAGATTGCCCCACCAGCAGATGGTGGCAGTGGCAGTTGTGGTGTTTCACATTCTCTTCATCTACTCCTTCTCTGGGATTTTTGTGGTAAATGGTAGTTTCTTCTGTCTTCAAAACTGAGCAAATAGAAATGTCCAGAGGATCCTCAAGCCAACATAAGGCTGAACAGCTCTGGGATGAGTAGCAGTGTTCAGAGCCTTCTCTGACCATAGGGCTGGCTGCAGTATATGCTTGTTAAAAGAGGAAATGGAGATTTAGAAATAGGAGTGTTTCGTATCTGAATGAAGGAAATGTGGATTATCTACCTTAGTCTCAAGAATGTAGTCTACTAGATTAGTTGAAAAATATGGGTCAGGTCAAGAATGTTGTGAATTGCTTACCACATACATGTATTCAATGTAGACTTGAGGCTTTTCAATGGGGAAAATTTCAGATTATCACTATGAAAGGGCTGAAATAGGTGTAGTTTGCATTCAACATGATCGTTGTCTTATACTTAAATATGGATAACTTAAGAGCTCAAAAGACTGAATAATGAGCTTTTGTTGCTCTCAGTGAGGTCTGAGTAAAACTCTATTTGACCCAAGATGCTGTGCCTTGAGGTAGGTATTGTGGCCTGTAGAGGAGGTGATGAGTCCCTGTCCAAGGAGGTTTCTTTCCAGCAGTGCAGGAGTGAAGCTTTCACAGTAGGAAAGCTTGCATCAAGGGGCCTTCTTGGCAATGAACGTCATTTTCCAGTTGGGCAAAACGGCTCCAAAGCCCATGACATCTGTGCATTGGGGAATTTTTGCAGCAGAAGTATGCTTCACCTTTGCTCTTCTCTAAACAAGCAATTGGTTGACAGTCAATTTCTGTTGTCTCATGTATCATCAAGCAGTTAGCTTCTCTCCTTTCCCCATTCTGACATGGCTGATCCGCTGTCTGCACGTCTTCAAGACTTTTATCACAAAATCCTTTAATCCACTGGTGAAAGAACACCATGAGATTATATGATTCTCCCCAGACCTCAAAACCTCCTAAACAAATCAAATTTGCAAGAAATATCTGACGTATACACAAATGCAGGTCTTGTAAACTTTTTCATGATAAATGAGCTATATCAAATATCATAAACAGAAAAGCTGCACCATGACATGTGCAAAACCAAATGAACTCCTACCTGGTACATTTATAAAAGGCCTTTTATTGGTTTTGAGAGGTTCTTTTGCTTGTTAAACTCTCAAACAGATGTGAAAAACAACTAAATGAGTCATGTAGTAGTTCCTGAATTAAAGGTGTTTGCCAGATTTTCAAGTTAGTATCAGTTCTTTAATAAATTTGCTCATGTTTCTGTAGAGTTATGTTGCTTTGATAGAAAGGGTAATATTCTAATTTTGTTTAGAAAACAAAGCTACTTATAAAAGTAATTCTAAAGGAAGGACTGGTAAAATTCTGATTAGAGAGAGCTATAAAATCTGTGAGGCATAAATGGCAATGTTTTTGTTATTTTCATCATAATGACATTATAATCAGTAACTTGGTAGTTAGGGAAATTCAGATTTAACACTTCCTGACTGTAAGACACTAAGAAATGTCTCTTATTTGTTTAAGAAATGACATCGATCTCTGTTTCATTCATCTGCTTTTTCTATTTGAACTGTTTTATATCTGCTGCAAAGTCTTCTGAAATACATGCATAAAAGATACTGTATAAAATTGAGACTGATCCTGAAGATACTTGCTTTTGGGCATTAAATCAGTTTCCTCAATTTTCATTACACCTGAGCCTGAGCTCCAGAATAACCCTCAAATGTGAAAGTGTCATGGTACTGTCAGTGCAATATACCTCTCATAGCATAAATCACACACATTCACATATAAAAACATTATATATAGATACATTTTAAGTTCTTGTTTCTTATTAGAAGTCTTAAGAAAGTAAACTGTATGCTAAAAATTAAATGGAATATGCAACTAGGCTTCACCATTGAACCGGAATATTAGAAAATCTTTCTCAGTAAGATGGCTCTTTTTGGTTATATTGGTAATGTAATTTAATAGAAAATAGTGAAATAAAATGGAACCAGGTTAGTTGAGTGGAAAATAAGATTCTAAGGTTAGTTCTGTTCTGTTAAAAATTTCTAGTGATTATGATACATGGTCATGGCTGGAACTCTGGTTAAAGTGGTCAAACCATTCTATTTTAAATTCTCAGAATGCTTCTGTTGCTGTAAAATGTTAAAGTGTATTAAACAATGTCAGTTCATGCTAGTTAGAGTTACAAGAGGTATAGTGATCCTTTTACGAATATACCAATGGAAAGGAAAAAAAAAAAAATGGAGGCCTGTTAATGACTTAAACAATGCAATCTTTGAATCTCCAGTTACTTTCTTCTCTGTTTTGATTTCATCTTAGTTTTACATTTTACTAAGTTCTTAAACAGGCTATAGACAGGGCCTGAGGAAGGCCCTATCTGTCTGAGTTGAGCAATAAATATTAATTGATGTTAATTGACAAAGCAGCAGGAATTTAACCCTAACACACAATCTAGGAGAGCTCAGTAAATAAGGAATAGGAAAGACAAGGGCTAGCCTTGTGACCTTTTAAGTTTTTTTCCTATCTTTTTAGCACACACTTTCAGTAATCACTGCTTCTGCACTGGTTCACGTGCACATGAGCGCTTATCTTGTGGACAACAGTAATTTCCATAGGTTGTACTGTAAAGTTCCATGCTCAGCCAACATTTGCAGAGGCTACAAAACTATGACTGATTTAGAAAAATAGGGAAGGGTTGCATAAGGGCAGTATATTTTTTTTGAGGGTTGTGAGGAGTTGACTCCAACCAACAGCTAAGCATTGTGCAGCCAATAACACATTTGACCTTCCCAACCTGAGGGAGAGTACAGAAAGAGCAAAAGCAAAAACCTTATGTGTCAAGATTAAGACAGTCAAAATAGAAGAATGGGAGGGTAGAGGAGGGAACACAAGTGATGTGTAGGCAGTCACTCACCACCTCCCACAAGCAGATCAATGCACAGCCAGTTTCTGAACAAAGGCTACCTCCCAGACCAACACCCGCTATCCAGTTCTTCACATTACGTGGTATGAGGCTATCCTCTTGATCAGTTGGGGTGAGTTGTCCCCTCCCAATTCCTTGTTTGTCCTCAGCCTACTTGCTGGGGGGAGGGAGTGAGAAAAACAGTTGATTCAGTGCTTACACTGCTGAACAGCAGCTGAAACACTGTTTTGTTATCGCTGCTGGTTTAGTCACAAATCCAAGCTATGAAGATCAGCCTAACCAGGCTCAGTGCAGGAGTGCTTGTAAGTAGTCTTGGTGAGTAGCACAGCGGAAAAAAAAAAGTGTTACCATCAGATACCTGGTGCATATAAACCAAGGCTGTTTGGGAAGACCTTTAAAATGAAGGAGTGTGTGTGTGTCATTTGTGTACGTTTAAGTGACATTGAAAATTAGTGTAACTTCTACCAGGCAGACATTTGATTTCAGAAAGTCATTTTGCTTAAGAGATGCATACATTATAAAATTATCCAGTAGCTTCGTGACTCCAAATTTTATATCTTTCTTCTGTGTTTAATAATTTGTCTTTCTACTTTCAGAGTGCTCAGTACATTTCTTCTTTAGTCTTTTGCCATGCAGATTGTTTGTAATTGGGTATTTAACCTATTTCTATGAGATTATGATATGGTAATCTACTTGCAGGGCTCATCATCTTGCACCATAAGGTCAGGAAATTAAAAAAAAACAATTTACATTCTCAATGTTTAAGCATTTCTCACAATTAATGCCTTGTGTTTTTTGTTATTCTTGCTATAATAACTGGTTCAATTACTGTATAGATAGTAGCAAATCTCAACTACCTGGTTTCTTTACTGGTGGTGATTTCCCTTTTCAATCTTGAGAAAACTATGAAGTGTTTGGATGTATCTGCAAAGAAGCTAACCATGTGTACTACAACCAAGGTCTATTCCAAGCCCATGCAAACATCAGGCTTCTCTTCATGCATCATTCTTTCCCACTTTAAATGTGGAGATAACACCTTTAGGGATGTAACAAGACTATCTTTGGTAGAATTTGGTATATTTGTTATGAGATCCTGAGTTTTAAAAGCATTTTATTACTATTACAAACAGTATTTTTAATTGTCATGTAACCACTGATGGAAATAATTGACACCACATGGGCAAAAGTAATGAAATCTGGTCCTAAATGAGTTAAGCAGCTTTATACTCTACTGCGGTTTTGCTGTTGTGTTGTCTGGCTCATTATATTTCTTGCTCAGATGGCTGCATAGAATATACAGGGTATTTGTTTTCTGATTGCCTTTTAAATTCAAAATATGTACTCTCTAAGCTGAAGCTAGTGCTTTTAAAGACTCATTTTGAATTAGAAGCCCCCAAATCCTAGGGTTCTTTCAGATGTTGTGAGAAAAGGCGAAATCTGTTAAGTGATAAGAATGGATTTTAAAATAGATACTAATTAAAGTGATATATACTGCAGAAGGGAGATATAAAATATAAAATCAGACAGAATTATTGTATCAAAGGATCTCCAATGTGATTTTCAGGAAGTAATTAATTTTCCTGATAATTGACTGGATGATAAACTACCAAATAGAGCCATTTTAATTAAAGTTAATAGCTACATTTTAAGTTATTGTTTGCTTTCCTGTTTGCATTTATATTCATTCCCACGGAATTTTCCTAATTTGTACCAGATGAGTTTATTATTCTTAATTATTTGCCTTTAGTTCTACCAAGAATAAATGGAAATCCAGGGATAACAGCTGGTTTTAAAAGTACAGATATGATTATGGTTTTAGAAGTCTCATTTAGTCACAGTCAGAACTTGTGTGATAAACATTTCCATTTTGTTTTGAAAAATACAGAAGAATATTAGAGTTTTGTTTCAATGTTTTCAGAAGAAAAGGATTATTTTGAAACATCTCTTAAATTTTGCTTGATCTTATATTGTAATGAAAAATAATCAAAGGGCAAAGTTAAAAGGTATTGATTAATCCAGAATATTTTTAATTAATTGTGTTTGATTGATAGAAAATGTTTGTGTTTGCCTTTGAGTTTAGATTGCAGGATTGCAGAATCCACAGTTTGCATATGCTCCTGTGCTTTTATTCCTGTGAATTAACTATTATTTTCATACTTACATCCTAAACAATGATAAAACTTGCAGAACTAAAGGATTGTAATTCATTCATAACTGTCCATCTTCAAAGTGATAGTGAGAGGAATGCAATGCAGGAGCAAATCTCAGAAGGACAAAGTAGAATTATCAACTGGATCATATGTGATATATTTTAAACTATTGAATGAAATATGAGGAGAGCAAGAAAAGAGATTTTTTTTTGTCCACTTTTTCACGTGGTTGTGAAGGTGTCAAAAGGCATTGCTAGCAGGCTGAGGAAGATGATACTTCCCCTCTATTCATTGCAGATGCAGCCTTGCCAGGGCTGCTGTGTCCAGTTCTGGACTCTCCAGCATGTGAGACAGGGACACACATAAAGTGTGTCCAGAAGGGGACACTGAAGGTGAATAAGGGACCAGAGGCTAAGAGGGCTGGGACAGCTCATCCTGGGGAAAACTCAAGGAGATCTTATCCATATGCATAATAAACACCTGATGGGAGAGGGAGTAAAGACAACAGAGCCAGATCCTGCTCAGTGGTGCCCAGTGTTAGATGATGGGCACAATTCTACATAAAAGTAAGGAGAAATTTATTTTTTTTAGGGAGAAGTTGATCAAAGTCTGGCACAGGTTTCCCAGAGGGCTTGTGGAGTCTCCTTCCTTGGAGATATTAAAAATCTGACTAGACATGGCCCTGAGCATCGTGCTTGGAGTATGGCCTTAAGACTGAATGATCTCTAGAGAAACCTTCTAGACTTGGATGTTCTGTGGTCCTGTGTCACAGGAGCGCTGTGTAGTGGCATAGGCTGAAGTGTAAGTGTATATATTGCTTTCTGTTATCACCATGCTTACTCAGTTGTTTAGTGATTGTGCAAGAGATAAGAGAAGGAATAACTGTAGTAGAAAAGAGAAGGAATGATGCTCTGAACAAGTCCACATTTCAAGATTATTTACATATATGAACCACAGAAATGGAACTATTACATAGCTCAGTGTCCCTGACTGGTGATGTTGCAAAAAAAAAAAAACAAAAACAGAACACATAACTTTCAGATTCACTGTAGGCATCATAATCCTTTGAGATGTGCTGAAAGCAGCAGTAGAAAACAGAAGCAACTTGCTTCAGAGAACATGAAACCAAAGCAGAAAAAAAATGTTGAAAAATGAAGCTGTGTGAAGCTTGGAAGTGTAGGTACTGGGGTGCTAAAGTGTTCTTTCTCCAATATATGGAGGTGAAAATCAGACTATACATAGGCAGTCAACTAAAATGCTGTCGACAAAACCAAACACAAAATCTGTACTTCAGACCATGGTGTATGAGTAATGAAATGTTCTTGTAATGCTCTCTGAAGCTGTATACTTGAATGTAGCAAATTATATCTTAAGAAAATTGATATGTATAGCTGAAGTATTTACAGGAGTAGTGCAGCAAGCAAGCATATAACCCCTCAAAAACTGTTATATTGTAAATTAATTATAGTTATGCAGCATCTTTCCAGAAATGAAAGACTGTTTTCTTACTTAATAAAAACTGAAAGTGCATCTATAAAATTATCAATATTTGCTTAGGAATTACTTCCCAAGAAAAGATATTGTGCCTTAAAAGATGCATAAAGACAAACTGAATCAAAAATAGTATTAAGGTATATACTTTGAAACACTCATAATTACTCAGTTATAAACCATAGAGTAATATGCATCATAGAGCAATGCTCGTTTTCATCATTGAGATGCATAATACTTCCAGTTTGGTTTTGTAACATTCACACCTGCTTCTTTGACGTTTCTTTGGGTCATTACATGATAATTTTACAAAATCCTGACTTCTATTAGTAGTTAGCTAATGATCTCATACAATACTACAGGTTTTTCCCTAATAATTTGCACCTCTCAGACACCTATCAGTTATTTGAACTAAAGGAGATTATAAGGCAGTTGATACCTAAACTCTCTCTCAGTTTCTAGTAGCAGGACAACCCTTAAATTAAAGACTAGCTAATTAATCCAAAGGAAATGCTAATATCTTAGACCTACTAACTGGAACTTGCAATATCAACTAGTAAGTTTAAATTTTATTTTTACTCCAATGATGTGTTTAGAAGGTTATGGTATTTTGAATTGGCTGTAAAGGGGTTTGTTTTTAAGTTTGATAGGAAAACAATACTAAGACCGAAATATGAGAATAAAATAGCTAATTATGGAATGACAGGATGGTCAATAAAGTAGTTTAGCTGCTATAAATAGAAAGCATAGTTGCTGTGATCTCATGTCTTAGAAGTGATAAAAATGTTAAATTGGAACACTACTTATAAATACGGTAAATTGTATACATCTAATTTACTTATTTGTAGTGTACTTTGTACAGCATAATTTTTTTCCCATTAAAGCTGCTGTTTGTCTCGTCCTGTCTTCTATATTCTTGGCCAAAGCACAGTCTTTGTGAAGATAGGACATAGCTGGTTTAGGGGAGAGGAAACCTCTATAAAAGTGCAGGCTGAGAATGTAGAGGAGAATAAGAGCCTTTGCAAGGGAAGTCTTTATTATTTTTTAGAAATAAGGCATAAATACCATAGAAACATAGAATGCCCCATGTTGAAAGGGATCTCCCAAGGTCATCTAGTCCAATGCCCCCTGCAGTGAGCAGGGACATCCTCAACTAGATCAGGTTGCTCAGAGCCTTGTCAAGCCTCACCTTGAATATCTCCAGGGATGGGGCCTCAAATACCTCCCTGGGCAACCTGTTTCATTGTTCCACTACCCTCATGGTAAAGAACTTGTTCCTAATGTCCAATCTAAATCTGCCCTTCTCTAGTTTAAAACCATTGCCCCTCACTTTATCACTACAGGCCTTTGTAAAGAGTCCCTCTCCATCCTTCCTGTAGGCTCCCTTCAGGTACTGGAAGGTTGCTATTAGGTCACCCCAGAGCCTTCTCTTCTCCAGGCTGAACAACCCCAGCTCCCTCAGCCTGTCTTCGTAGAAGAGGTGTTTCAACACCCTGATCGTTTCCTGGGCCCTCCTCTGGACTCGCTCCATCGGGCCTCTGTTCTTCCTGTACTGAGGGCTCCAGAGGGACGCAGTACTTCAAGTAAGGTTTGAGCAGAGCAGAGCAGAGTGGCAGAATCACCTCTCCTGATCTGCTGGCCACACTTCTTGTGGTGCAGCCCAGGATGCAGTGGCCTTCTGGGCTGCAAGAGCACACTGTGTATAGATCAAGCAATATGGGGGTTTTGCTAAAAGTAGAGTATGTACTCTCCCTGTCATTTGATAATAAATTATAAAGCTGCATATTTTCTGATTTACAAAGTAAAAATATATTAGAAATTAAAAAGAAACATGAAAGGCCTATAGGTTATGCCATTATTTATTACAATGTAGTATTCATCTTACAATTTGACAGGTTTGCAGTTGCCAAAAAATACTTTGAAGTATAGGGGTAGAAGAATAATAGAAATAACTTAAGAAGGGAGTGTGCAACCAAAAAATAAAAGCAATTGTTTGAGCTTGTATGTAACCAGAAAAGGTAACTGAGTAGTTTTGCTAAAGTTCTAATTTGCCAGTGCAGTTAATTAAAGGCAATTATGCCTCTAAAACTGTCTGTGGAGATAGAGAATTTGGAAACAGCCATGCATGGGAATCTTAAATATCAGTTCATGTGGTTTATGATTGTACAGGAACAGCAGTAAGATGTCTTTCCAGTCTGTAGCTTTGGAAAGCTAATTGAAAGAAACAAATTAATAAGATTGTGTGCAATAAGATGTTACCATATGATCATAGCAAAAATGTTTAATCAGAATTTTAGTTTTTCAATTCTAATTTGTGTTAAACCCTTAGGGGAAGATGAATGTCACTTAAGTTTAGCAAAATCTTACTATTACAGGTATATTTCAGAAAAATAATTAATACTTTTTGATAGCATTTAAAGTGACATTACTTGTTGGACAACAAATGAATGTCGAAAACTACACTGTACTTTAACAAATGTGGTTGACATATCTGACATCTGTGTGGGGCATGATTTTTCCATAAGGCTTTTAATACTTTTGTTGCATTGTTATTCATAGAGAAACAAAAAGTTCCTTGTAACATGATTTGGGGAATATGACTTTCTTCATTATGAATGTCATTGAATTGTAAAAACAGCGTTTATTTTGTGAAAATTAGTGTGACATAGTTTTCTTTCTATGAAGTGAAGCAAACTGTGCAACTCAGAAAGGTCTGTTGGCCTTTTTCACATGCAAAGAGAGAAATAGAAAGTGGCTCTGGCTGAGGTTTTCAGTCATCCTTTGCTACATTCTCGGTTGAGAGCTAAACATCAGGCAATATAACTATACAACGCGGAGCAGGAAACCTTATTTGACGCTCATTTTAAAAAGCGTGTACTTTCTGCAGGGCAAGTGCTAAGCTTGAATTGTGACTTACAGGAGAAGTTGGAAATTGAGTTTTCTGGGGCTACTTTGTCCCAGACGTGATCCCTCCGCTCCCTCAAAAACTATGTGTTTTTATTGCTTTCCTAAGGAGCTGTATCCACTTGTATACTTTGTAAGAGAAAGTGTATGCGTGTGTTTATGTGTTTACTCTCTGTGTTTCCAGAGTTCCCTGGCAGATGTTTTATTACTGCCTGTCAAACAGTCTCCAAAGATTTAAACAGTAGACTGAAATTATCATATTAATTATAAATGTTGAACCCTAGGGGAGATCAGATGCTTTTAGGAATGTGAAGTGTGTGAGATGCTGGTCAACATCTTAGGGCAAGAGTGATTTGTCTCTGGAGTTGTGTATCATATGGTGATGTGTCAGACAGGGAGTCCACATTGCTGGAATATGCCTGATAGACCAGAGTAAGAGAATGTCTCATGCCATTAGCAATGCTAAAGATGTTAATCACAGGTAATATGCAGATGTGATTTGACCCAGTTTTGGGTTCTGTGTGTTTATCTGCCCAAAAAATGAAGTAAAATTGTGCAGACTGCTGAAATCAGTAAGAGCTGATGAAAATAGCTCTGTAACACGTTATCCATACCAACTATTTTCCACCGCTGGTGATTGACCCTTAACTTGCCCTTTATGAGTGGATTAATATCACTATTTCAGTAGTAATTGGATGAATGGTCATGCTGCAGATTACTGTGCCACAAACTGTTACACTGGGGCCTGATGACCACAGTAGAAATGTTCATGTACAAGATCTGTTTCCCGTGGGAGGATAGTTAGATAATGTCATCTGTCCTTATTAGCTATTATCGTTCTTGGTTATATCATTAGGGAGAGACTGTTAAGTCATTTAAGCATAGTTTTCTCTGAATAAAGTACTGTACATATAGATAATGTTATATAAATATAGTTAATAATTTATTTTCCTATTAATAATTTAACATATTTTCTATGGTAAATGTTTGAAATAAGATTTGTGTTTATGTAGTAGAAATTTGTCAAGTGCTAGGATAGAAATTACTACATGTTTGGAATAAATAACCAAATATCATTTGTTTTATTTTAAGAACAAGTGGACTCTCACAAAGTTAGTGAGGTAGCATGGAAAAGAAAGGTTGAAATAGAACATATGGTGTTTGTAGAAAAGATCTTCCCACTCAGTATTGCAAAGTGTTCTTACTAAGATTTGGACAGTGTTTGCAGAAAGGGAAGATATATTATCAGATTTACAATTTAGATCACATTTCATATTCTGATTGGAAAATAACACTTGTTAGTGCATGACTTCTGACCTGTTGTTTTTTTTCCATAATGCCCACATGATCAGTTAGGGAAAGGAAATGTTTCCCTTGCTCCTGCCAGGAGCAGTTCCTATGAACACAAGAACCACAGGTTAGTCTGGGACTCTCTAGTTGCCCATGCTATCCTGACTTCTCATTTTCCCCCTTGTATATGTGAGAAATAGCCTTAGGAGAAAGTGTGTTTTATGAAGGGAGGTTATTACTGGGCTCATGCAGCTTAACCTCTCTTTCTGTTTTGAAATGTGTATAAAAAGTAAAACAAAAGCATCTTCATTATCTTTTAGAGCTTGGGCTCTCTTCATCCTGTTATCAGGCTTTGGGGATCTAGGATCACATGCTGCCTGGAATGCTGTCATAGCAACTGAGGATATTATCCACATGCTACTATTTCTTAAATTAGGCAAGTCAGACTATTGGTCTTTGTATCCTGGAATAGCAGAAATGAGTTACAGGTCATGTCACTATAGCTGGATGACTGAAAATAAGACTAATGACCAGTGACATTCATAGTCATCAGCTTGACAACTGGTGGAGATGTCAGCAGTGATATGTCTGGCTGTTGACAGGCTTAAGCAGCCCTTAGTCTTCTGAGCATATGGTTTCTTACAGCTGCACCACTGAGTCACACTAACAGTGTTCTTGGATAAAACTGAGAGGGAGAAAGTTTAAATGGAAGAAGCAAATAAATTGGTTTCAGATTTATCTACAGAGAAGAAAATAAACACTTTCTGTTTTTCAGTTATTTGAGGTTTTTACAAAATAAAAGGTTTTATTTATGAAAATAATTTAATCCGAAGACAAACCCAAACAGGGAATGTTACAGGTCTAGTTGCTTGGTATTTAACTCCAAGACTGATGATGGAAGACTGATAAAATATATCAATACCATATGTGATTTCAGCTTTCTCTACAGTAGCCATTCTCCCTATTGCAGATTTGTTTGGGTTTTTTCCCCCCAAGCATTTCTACAGAGTAACATGTCTTTTATATCTGGTATATTGTTCAGGAAAATGAAAATTTCCAAATGCTTTCTTTCCATTACATTTCTACTTCTTTTCCAATTGCCCTTCTCATTTACCACAAGCACCAAATCCTTTGTCTCCTTTCTCTGTTGGTAGCTTTGCATATGTCACACCATTATACTGCTTCATTTAATGATTTGGCATTGTTTATATGATTAATCTTATTACTTGCCGTTTATAACCTCAAAACATATTGCTGTATATCACAATGAGTGAGAGACTCCAGAAGTCCACTTACTTTTTCTCTCCTGTTCTAAGGTAATAGAATTACACTTAAGCTACTGTTGTAAAATTTACATATTATTTAAACACAGGCCATCTCTCCTAAGTAAGCCAGAGCTGGTTTCAGTGAGGTCTCAGGCAATTACTTTCTGACAATTTTTTTTTTCCCTGTTGTAGTGAAGTATTCTGATAACAGTGGATCTTCAACTATTGGTGCTGGTCGAGAGATGTATAATTTGGTCAAACAGATAACAGTGAGATATGACCTAGGATGTACATAGCTCACTCAACTCTGTGGTTTCTGTCTTTAGCATGGTTTATTATACAGAATCACTTGATTGTCTTAGGTTTTACATCATTATGAACATTTAATGAATTTTCACTGAAATTTGAAGCCCAAATCAAAAGTAAGGAGAATTCTAATGGCTTCCGAGAGTTGAAGTAGGGAAGAATTCATCTAGTGTCCTTTTATATGTTTTGTTGTTTATTGTTTGTTGATTTGTAGACACTTAGTTGAGGATCCTCTAATTATCAGTATGGTTTGATCCCATTGCACTCCAGGAATTTTAAACAGTGAACCAGATGTTTTAAGAGTCGGCAGAGACATTGATAGCATACCAGCATGAATAATAAAAAACCCCTCAATTTATCTGCAAAGAACAAATGAAAAAATCACAGACTTCCCTCTGTATTTCTAAAAGAAAAAATCATGCCGAGACACGTAATGTGTTTAACATGTCAGTAGATAGCAACGGACTTGTAAACTTACTCGCTTTTGTTTGGTTTGTCAGGTGGTAGGATGTATAAACTGTAACACTATCCATGATAAAGGAGCTAAGGATACTTTGAAAATATTTGAATTCAGTGTACAGATTATTCTTCTTCCAAGACTTACTTTTGCCAGAAATCGTAGTTCCATTTACAACCTTGCCTGTGACTCTGTTGTGTGCAGTTATGTGCAAGAGAAGAACAGGAAAGAGTAATAGACTTAGAAAAGTAGAGGGACCTTTTCTTAATTGGTCAAAAAAGTAAATTACAAAATTTCAGGTCCCTGTAAATCATGATATGGTAATAGATAAAATGTTAAAGCGTTTAATGTAAGGCAGAGTACAAAGATCATTAAAATTAAGTAGAAAAAATAAAAGAGAGCTAAAGCATAGTCACTGTTTTCATAATCATATGACAAAAATATTTTTATGTTAAAGTAACCCACATGTTCTACTGGACTGCTACCAATAGTAAGTGGTGAAGTAAGCCCATTTATTAGTCTCTTTTCTCATAATTTCTGCTTACAATACCTTCTTTACAAACTTAAGTTTAGGCATAGAGTAACTTTTGGACTGACTTTTTCTATATTAAGAGTCTAACTGAGCCTGAATACAGTGGAGATCTTTCAATTTATTTGCTTCAGCACATTCTCAGGAAGAAAAAGTGTGTTAATTTTTATTTATTTTATTTTTTTCAATTTTGGGGATAAGGAGAGGAAACAAAAGAAAAATTGATGACTTTTTCGTTGGAAAATGCTAACGACATTGTGGAGATCACAAGATACATGTCTGTTTAAAAGCATGATCTGTACAGATTTATTTTCCCAGAACTCTATGAAACACTGTAGTTGGACCGGGCTAGGAGCTTTTGAAAAACACATTTTGCATGCTCCTATTAAAGGCTTGGTTGAATTTTGCAAGTACATGCCCTGAAGTGTCCAACCAAATGAGTTTATTCCAGTTAAGGCTGCACAGGATTTTCCATAAAATTACAGTTTGAGGTTGCTTCACACTATGCTTTGTCCAGTTCTGTGCTTCTGCTGTGTCTCACATGAAGTATGCTACACATGAAATGAAAATGACTTAAAAAAATGACTTAAAAAATTTTTTTTAATTGCCTCAGTAGTTGTAGAGGTTGAATTGGACTTAATATGAGTAGAGAAATAGGCTTAGAACGTGATGGGGAGAGACAGTGAAACTCTCTCTGACCAGCAAGGGGATTAAGACTTAATGCTAGATAGCTCCTGTATAGTCATAGACAGGGTGTTGGGACTGGAAGTTAGCCATCACTTCCTATTTTTGCCTAGGAGCCAATTTGGAATACTAGCAGTGGTTGATAGTGAGACCTTAGAGAGATGAAAGATGAGACTGAGATTTGATGAGGTAGTTTGGACAGCTAGTCCTTACTGGATGGGGGAGAGACAAGAATCTGAGATTACAAAATTTGATTGTTTTTAGAAGGAAAGGGAATTAATTAGAAATACGATCTGTAAAGAAAAAAAGCATAGCCTCAATTCAGAAGAAAAGGTGAAAGAAATAAGAAAGAGATCCAGAATAGGTCGAGGGACCTGTAATGTTGCATCTTGAGCAGTGAGCAGAGGCTGCATTGCACAAGGGAGTGGGATGAAGATGAAGTGGTGGCTTCAGTCCACGGTGAGACTGGGGCTGAGATGGAAAGTCAGGCAGAAGTAGGAAAGAACCAGGGTCAAAATAAGTGCTGCAGGAATAAGCGTTAGAAAGAATAGGTAGAAAATTTTGTCCCCTGTCAAGTCCTTGCCCTTCCACATACAGAATGAGAATAGAAACTTTCTTGGTCTCACTGTTACTTTTTTGACATGAGCAGGTATTGGACAATGTATCTCCCTGTACTGTAAATAGAAGCCCAGTGGGATTATCTGTCAGGCAAGACCACATCTAGAACAGTGTTTCTGTAGCATATGGGATGAAAGACACCTAGGAAGTGCACTTTGTGGAGAGATAAGGACTAGTTATAAAGTCTACTGGTCATCCAGTATTCATTTATGGTTGGACTTGATGATATTAAAGGTATTTTCCAACCTAAATGGTTCTGTAATTCAGCCCCATCTGTAACAGTAATCACATAGAATTTATTTCTAAGAGACTAGTATAAAAATAAGTTAAAATGAGGGAAACTTTTTATGTTTAAGCAAGGAATTTCGGAATGAGAAACGATAATACAAAAATAATTGAGTGCTGTTCTGGAGAAGCATCTATATCAAAGAGATTCTACACCATACTGTGCAAATGTTTCCTCAGTCCTGACTTGATTCCTCAGAACCTGACTGGACTCTCACACAGTGGATTTTGACCTTATCAACTAGTCTTTCATTACTGGATACTCTGATAGGGATTTCAAACTGATATGAGAAGAAACATTTCTGGCCCAAATTCCACTGTCTCTCAGTTCTCTGTTTTGAATCAATACCTTACTGTCCCCTTTGTACACAAAGGATGGCTTGGGATGTACAAATTATGTAAGGAATACGTCACTAAAAAAGCCATGCCCTGAACTGTGAAGGTGAAATACAATGGGAACACGTTCCATCTCTTTTGCTCAGCAAAGCAAAGGTCTTGTGTGAGGCAGTGATATGGGGTATGTGTCAAAAGATTTTTGTCATAATGAATGTGCAGAAGATGACTGAAGTAAGACCTGGCAGGGTGTATTCTGTCACTTACCAGTCTTGGAGTACTGAACTTTGCAATTGTAGCCATGCTTTTTCAACATAGGCTTGTGTTTGTAATAGTGTCAGCTTGATCTGCAACCAAATCACACTTGCAATGAACTAGTATAAATTTGTTAGTATGTTAAGTCATGCTAAGTGAATGTGTGAAGTAGTATAGATGCAAATCAGGTTTTCATTAGGGATATTTAAGTGTTTGGAGTCTCTGAAGAGTGTACATGGAGGGCCAAAAGCTGTATTTCTCCTTTGTCATACAAATATTTTGCTCTAGCCCCAGGCTTGAAATACACACAGAGATTTTTTGCTATGGATATCACAGGTTTTTAGTGTTTTGCGGTTGAGGAGAGTGCTTTTTAACTTTTTTTTTTTTTTTTTGCTGTGGACCTTGATTAACAAAAATAATTAAAGGTTGTGTAATTAGCATAATTATTTTGTTATTTTGACAGTTTGAGGGGAAAGGCTTGGGGGGACAACATAGTTAAAACCCGGGACTCCTGCCAACTTTCCAGGCTGCTTACACTTAAAACCTCCTAAAAAATTAGGTTGAATATGATTAATACACTTTCTGCTTCATACTTACTCTGAGGAAATTCTTAATCCTACCTATCTTCCCTCAAAGAAGAGAGTTAGATAATCTAATAGATTCTATGTGCATGTGTGTTTTGTCTTGGGTTTTTTTTTGTATTTAAATATGTTAGTATAATATTTTCTACAGTTATCTCACATCTTTGTGGTTTAGTCTTAGAAATGAAGTAGCACTGAGAACAGACTTGGCAATGGCTTTAAAAATAACATTTGTTTGTTGGGTTCTTTGTAATACCTGGTGGACAGATAGACATCAGTTGTATGGAATGTATAACGGGCAAAGGATGAGTTGAAAGAGGCATACTCTTTCAAGTTTAAGGTGGAAAAAAAGTTCCATCTTTCCTATCGACAGTTTCTTCCTGAGACTGATTGTGTAGGGTAGCTCATGTGCTTTTGCGTGTTTTATAATACACAGCCTCAGTTTAAAATGTGCAGCATCCCTGATGTATTTATCTTACAAAACACACTTTCTTCTATGGCTCTTGGTTTTGATTGCTGTGTCTAGTGTTAAGAACATATCTATGTGGACCCACATGATACTATATTATGTAGAGATAAACAAGTGAAGCCTATTAAATCTCTTATGTTTTTCTTCAAGGATTTAAGTCAAGTCATAGTTCCCCCTTCCTTTCCTCACAGTCTCAACATCCTTGCCACAAGTGATCTCAAGAACTAGTTTATATTCTTTCATTCTTTGAATCTTAATTGACTGTTGTACGATCTACTTGTGTAATATTATTTCTTAGTATGGATTCTTGACTTTGAAGCGTATAAATGTATCTATGACTCTAATACATGTGTATATACACATATATATGAATGTATGATTCCAGTGTAAGTAGGTGCTTTCTCTCAGGCTAATGACGTCTTTACATCCAAGATACTTGTGTTAAGGTGAATTGACTGAACAGTATCTGTAAGCAACTGTATACAACAAGCATCACCTAATATTTCATGAGTATTTGAATGTGTCTCCAATAAAGTCTCTATGTCACCAGTGACATAGTGAGGACAGAGGAGAAGGTAGGACCAAAGAAGAATATTGTGCCTTTATCTAGAGCTGCGTGATGTAGCAACATTTCCTTCCAGTGCCCTGGTAGACAAAGACAAAGTTATGTTTCCTATTTACACCTTCAGAGTAACTGATTTTGATGCTGTCGGCAGTTAGTTTCTTCTAGTCTCATTATACTTAGGAATTACTACAAATGTTTTGAAGCAAATAGGCCTGAACAGTCTTCATTACTGTAGTAGTCCTGAAAGATAGAAGTAGGTGAATTATAGATGAAATGTTGAGCAGACAAATGGCAACAGCTTCCTAAACCTTAGGTGTGCGGTGTGAGGAATGTGTTTATATTGGACAGTTGTGAGAATGGAGAACATCAGGTGTAACAGACTAATTTTGTAGCTGTTATCACTAATACTGAAAGGACTTGAATTGCTCATTTACTTTATGATCACATATACTGTAAAGCAGCTTTTGATGGAATAGCCTTCTTTCTTAATTATTCCTCTCTGTGGTTTTTGGTGGTGCTGATGAAGTGGGTTTTTTTTTTTCAGATTTTCTTATTAATACTGCTTGCTAATTTGCGCTGATATGTTCCATATCTCCTTAGATTCATATGTGAGTGTGTGTATATGGAAGGGACTTTATACACCCTACCACCCTTCATGTTAACTGTGCTTTCTATATGAGAAAAATATTTGTCTAGGCTAAGGAAAAATTATGAAGAAGAAATTTTTATAATAGTACTGAAAAAAACAACCACAAAGTATATTTTATTTTAAAACGTGATGTAATCTTTTTTTCAAGTTAGATAATTTCTGAAAAGATAAAATAAAGCTCCCTAGTTTCTTAACTGAATGTATTTCTTCTGAAATTGAAGAAAGAATTTGTGATATTTGAAAAACAATTTCTGTTTCTCATAGCTTGCCTACTTCTGGTAAAAGAGTATCTTCTTTATTCTTCTAGTTCACTCTGTGTTTCCTTTGGTGAAATGCATTCAACATGGACGCACACAACAGAATTTATATTTTACATGAAATTTGTCTGACAATAGACTTCAAACAAACGAAATCCCACAACTTAAAGCAAATACAACCTCAGAACATAGGCAGAACAATGCAGTTTCGAATGAAACTTGAAGTCATTAGTCATTTGAATTAGACGAGGTGGTTGCACATAGTGTAGGTGTAAATGTAGTGAGCATTTCTAGATTTAGTCCTCTTGCACAACCTGAACAAAAATATTTGTCTGACTCCTGCTGGCAGTTAGCAGAGACAATGCCAGGTTAGGAACAATACTGTGTTTTGAATGGCTAGAAGAATGATGTTGAAATTACTGGCTAAAGATTGCAGAATACTTTTCATTTTATGTAAACTGAGAGGTTTGATGAACTTAGTAACTCCTTTTCCAAAATTTTTGGGTAGGGTGGTGGTTTCTACTCAGATTTAGCACATTAGTCTGAAATCCTGAAATGTGCAACAGTCTTGCTCTAATTCCTATCCCAAGCAAGGCTCTGGTAACATTAATTCTTGCATATCCATTTGGGCTGACAGCAATTTGTTCACTGTTTTCTCCATTCTGATACATGTTTCCAATCTCAATGGAGGCCAGTCCACTGCTGAATTATAGATGAGACATATTTCACTATTTCATGAGAGGTCTTTTGGATCTTAATCTCTGGAACAAAGAAACTAAGATGATGAGATAATTCCCAAAACAGCATTTTACTGTCTTTAAAAATAATAATGAAGGTAAGGCAAAGAAATTATGAGAATTCTGGTCTTTCAACTTATGAATACTAACACTGTCTAATTGTAAAAGCTTGTAACCCCTTGTAGTCATTTATTTGAACAGATCCACTTTTTTCCCTGCTTCCATGATAATTTTTTTTTTTACAAAAAAATTATTCTAGTATTTCCAATGTGAGTAAATAACATATTTTAGGTGCTTCTGTAATGATCACTGCACATGTAAGTTTATGTGGGTTAGACAGGAGACTGGACAAACACTTGGAGGAGACATGCATCTGGGATCACTAAGTATGAAAACCAAATCAGGCATGGGAACTCTGGCTGGATACTATGAAGACACAAACTAGGAATTATAATCTATGCTTGTCCTAATTTTCTTCTTTGAGGCATCTGATTGTAGACACATCTAGAGGCTGAACAGTGGCTGTAGAAATTGTTGGTATGAACCAGTATGACCATCCATATGATCATACGTTGTTATGCTAAGAGCACTTTCTGTAAATTCGAGTAAGTGCAGAGGATTTTAGCATTCAGACAGAAGTGCAGGATTAACTGATTTAAACTGCAGATGATTCTGAAACTGTTTAGCATATAGTATACTTGGATTTCACATATTAAAAGTAGTATCTCCTAGCATTTTAACAATTTGCTACAAAATCAGTCATACCAATTTGTCTTCGTATGCAATCCTTCTTTTAAATCTTCTTAAAGTTCTCAGAAACTGTATTCTGTTTACTTTTTTTGACAAAATGATCTAAATACTATTTCCTAGCTCAGTATAATAAACAGTCTTCAAAGAAATTTGCGTTATCTGTTTTACTGCTGGAATGGAGGTTGCAACACAACATGTGAGCCATTCAAAGTTTGCAGAGTTCTGCTGGCCCTTCATTTTAAATTTGGTGTTAATGATGGTACTCATAGGAGAGCCTGATGCCTAGATCATACAATTAGAAACTTTACAGTGGAATAACTGAATTTAATGAAAGAGTTGACCTTTGGTCCTGGGCCCTAAAAATATCCGTAATCGAAAGTGTTTAGTTTGAAGCAATTTTAGTTTATGTCTTCAATGATATTGGTCGTTTCTCTATGTTGGCAAAAAAATAAGACTTTTGTTGTAGTTGGATTGACATCTCAGAAGGTGCAAGACTACTGAATTTAGGATACAAATCACAGGCTTGTTAGAAAAAGAAGCTTGAGCTGTATCCTCATGCTAAAGAAATAAAAATATCAATGTGAGTAATACTAGCAATTAGGGGAAAAAAAAAGGCAAATTAAACTCACAGGTTTTAAAAGTGATTTCTTGAGAAGGGAAGTGTTGAGATACTGGATTTAGAAATGAACATGAAATTAAAATGCAGTTGGCATGGTTTACAACATTAGCCAGTATTTACATTGTTAAGGTAAATATTTATTTCCACATGCTTTTTCTTGAAGTATATACATCCAATGATTCATATAATTTTGTTTTCCAATACAAAATATTCTTGGAAACCTTAGCAGATTGGGAGTGTGATGAAACCATAGGGCAAAAAAAGCTGTGAATTTGGACACAGAGAATTTAAAGTATGTTTCTCTTCAGTTAGTAGATGAGCAAGTAGGAGAGAGCAGACCACATATCTATATAAAACCTGGCAAAATACCAGAAATACTCAATTGCCCTCTAGTCCAATGGAGTGTGAATATTATATGTAGCATATGGAGACAACTGTCACATCTTAAAAAGTAGTTCAGTGCAGCATTGTTTGAGGTTATTTTTTCTTGTTTTAAATTAATGGATGTGAAAATGATCTGCCTAAAATTTCTTATGGCTGGTGGATAAGGTGTTGTCCAAGAGGTAGAGAATGTTTTGAGTAGACAGGTAGGACACAGGCTGGGAATGAGTAGAGAAAAGTAATGAAGATGGGGGGGCAGGGCTAGACTGACTTATTTTTTAAGCTTTGAAGTCTGCAGTAATGTTATCTTTCCTGAAGTTTTACAGATCATTAGTCTCTAACTGATGCTTATGCCTTTGGGTAGGTGGGGAAATATGCTTTCATTTAACAATGTAGATATGATTCATTTAGGATACCTTCTATTTTTTAAGTAAGGATTTCTGACATGCAAGCTTGAGGGTGTATTATCCTCTCACTGTGTATGCATAGGTTTCATTAATGCTAATTATCCAATAATGATGAAGGTGCTGGGACTGTCTGGAGATTAAAGAGCAGCTGGAAGAAGCCGATAACCTGTGATACTGCTGTAGGCTACTAACCCTAGGAAGTCATTAATTTCTGAAAGTAGCTGGTACCACTATCTGTAAAATGACAAAAGGTTTGGAGATGAAGGTAGAGGTAGGATTGGGCAGGAAGGTTTTACATGAATATAGGACTACAGGAGGACCCAATCTCATATTGTGTACATGTGGCCCACAGGAACTGACCTTCCAGATTCTGGAGCAAAGGGAAAGCTTCTGGATTTGGTGGCCATCTGAGATAGATTTCAAACTTAAGACAATAGAAAGAATGGAGTGGGAACATCATTTGCTGTATGACTTCAGTTCTAGTTTGTATATTTTAAAGAACTAGCTCCTATTAATGTTTTGATTAATGTTTGGTCAATATGAGCTAAGTAGTTAATTCCAAGATATGAATTAAACACTTAACCGTTACCTTTTATGTATAATTCAAAGCCTTATATGATTGCATCATACTTGCTGTCATTGTGTAGTTTTATAACAAACAATGGATTTGAATGCATTGTTAGCTACGCTTTGATTCTTTCATCTTTTGTTGGTTTACGTCTCAGTTCTTTGTTTCTGGAGATTTTGCTAGCTACATTAAATTTAAATCATCAGGTATGCTAAATTCAACAAAAGCAAACTGACTGTACTTTCAGGATGTTAGAACAATTCAATAAAAGCAATGGGGCTAAGTGATGAGGTCTTAAATCTTCACTGATAGAATGCTTTTGTAGCAGTGACTGAAGTATGAATTTGTGTCATCATCTTTACTAACAACAAAGATCCTTGTTCATTAAAATTTTACTTTATGCTTTATCTAAAAAAAAAAAAAGAAAAAAAATATGGCAACCTAGAAGTGTAGTTTAGTCATTTAAATCCCCAACTTATCAGGTACAGAAGTTATTTAAATATGTTAGACAGTATTTTAGGGAGTCATAAAGCGAATAAAAAAGTAATTAGTTAAGATGGCATTTGTACCTTGTACAAATTCTTAAAAGATGAAAGTGTTCAAAAGTGTTGAATCACCAGCTGCACCTGAAAAACTGTTCTGAAAAGGCTATAAATAGATGACTTTAGAAATGCTATTTTGAAAAAATATTGAATTTTACGTTTCATTACCCATTAGCAAAACTGCAATTTTTTTTTGTAACAAACAGGAAGTCTCAAAGCTTTTTAGAATAAACCTGTGCTTTACACTTTCAGACTTTCTGTTTTATTTTCTTGTTAGCAGACTCTCTTCTGAATAACCTAGTCTTTTGCACTGAGATGTCTTAGCACCTATGCATATGCATACTCTAGAGTAAGAAATTTTCTTTTAATCTCAATGGACTGAAATGCCAAAGGACAACATATCCATGTATGTCTTTGAAAGACCTAACACTTTCTTCTCTTTACCATCTTTTTCAGCCAAACGGTAGTGTTATACATCTGTAGTTAATGCAGTGATATTCTTTTAATCTGCAACATTATTTGTGATAATGCTATTTGACTGGCACAAGACTTCTGTCTTGGGGTTATTTTTTTATTTAGAAAAGCTGTGTATCCCATTCATGGCATGGATGCAAGTTGTGTTTGGAGAGAAATGTTGAGATTGGTTTCATTTGTTTTCCCTTTCTGTTTGTTTTGCTTGTTTTTTTTCTAGTTTGGGGTTTGGTTTTGTGGGCGTTTTTTCGTTGTTGTGGTTTTTGGGGGGAAGGGGCGAAATTTTATTTTTTGATTCAGAGTATAGAAGCTATATGATCAGACTTCTGTGACCATGAATATCAGAGAGTTTTCAAGTATGAGAATGGCTGAAATGTGATTGGTTTTGCTTATTTACACAGCAGAGTGAGAGTATATTTTAAATAATAATAATAAGTTAGAAATTTATACACATAATTTATAGACAATGAAAAAAGGCTGAAAAAGTATATGCATTATATATGTCTTTGCATCTCTAGGTTC
>VWZK01019293.1:0-11641 GCA_013396935.1 Baryphthengus martii | reverse complement strand
GAAAAAAAAAAAGAAAAAAAAAAGATTTTTAGAGGTATTGATAGTGCAATTGCAGTTCAAAGAATGGCTGGTAGAAGGGTAGTGGGATGTCTATTCAGTTCCCCTCTCAAAAAAGAAAACAAGATGTAGACAACCTGAATAAAATATAGCAAGTGTTTGTGAGAATTACTTCATCCTGTAGACATATTACAAGCAGAGAATTATTGTTTGCTCANGAGAATTATTGTTTGCTCATCCTGGACTTAGTAATACCACTACAGAATCCTTTTCAGCTGCTGTGACAGTGAGACTCAGTGTGAAGGTTGGCCCTTTTCTTTAATTGTATTTGGATGCATAAAATGTTAGTTTTGTTATTAAAGCATAATGGGTATACTGCAATAAATACACGAGACAGACTAGTCCAGAAATTAAAATGAGGTTCTATAAAGACAAGGTTTCCTCTACTTCTGACCACCAAGAATTTTTATGAAGCAAACTAGCAAGTGATATTAGATGAGAATCTCTTGGTTTTGATCTAAGAGTTCCCTGCAGAGGAGGGTGTTATTAAAATTACTGATTATCTAAGGTTTCATGATAGGAAAAAAATGGTCATGAAAATTCTGCCCTTTGTTATTGAAGAGAGGTATTACTAGTGTCAGTGCCATATAAGCATAGGAAGCTAGCAGCCTGGAAACTTGCCACCACGTGGCTAAAAAATTTCAGTTACGCAGTTAGAATGGCAGCAGCTGCTTTAAATTTGAAGGGTAAGAATTAAACAAGCCATGACTTCAGTGGAAGACAAACAAGCCCTAAGCTTGCTTCTCCTATTGTCTTTGTATTTAGCTTTTCCTCTGCAGTCCCCTTGTACCAAGTGTTTGTTAGAATTGACCTTGGTACGTCTCAAAAACACTCAGAAATACATGCTGCCAAATCCAATGGCCAATTGTTTTTAAAAAAGGGATACTGTTCCCCTTTGGACTTAACTGTAGCCTCATCCTACGACCAGCCAGCACTTTCCAAGACTGTGTTTTTGCTCTGCTGCAGTACATCCAATGTAATCATGTTTAGTACTTTCCAAACAACAAAGCAGATGTTCCCTGTAATGCAGTTTTTGAAGAATGCACATGAGGCTCAAGCCAGTGACAGTTGTAATCCACCAAATGCCTGCAAAGGAATCCACATCGCGTCTGACTAACAAGTTTTCTTACTGAAGTCATTTTAGGGGATGCCAATATTAAGGATAAAATATGCAGAAAAAAGGCCAGATACTGCCTTGAGGGACCTGCTCAGTGCACCAGAAACTACACAATGACTCTTCTTTCAGAATTGGTGAAGTGCACATGTGTAAAATATACCTTTTGTACTTTAAGACATTTTACCAGCAAACTGTTTCAAATTAAACCCAGATGAGTAATGGTAAAGCAATGAGGTTTTCCCTGGGTTCAGTAAAAACAGCTGGTATTGCTGCTATTAATCATGTTTGTGTGCATTAAAAGGTCTTGTACGTCTGAGAAAAGCATCTCAGTCAGGTAGTAGCAATGTACAACAGCCTATAGAAAAGAATCCCAAACTGCTTGCTGCCAGTGCCGCCCTGCATGCTGCTTGTACTTAATTGAATGCATTTATTCTGATGCCCTCACCAATACTACTTTAAAAACCAAATGCCTCATAAAAGATTCTCCTATCAGTGAATAACACTTCTACTCTGAGTTTGATTTTATAACATGATGCTAAAACATACACTCCATAACACTCAGTATACTACTAAGTGCAAGACCACTAGGCCATAAGACTTCTTTCAGCAAGACCATATAAAACAAGCCTTGAAGTACCATTTTGAACAGTACTGTGTCCACATCCATCACTTTACCCTAGGAAAGAGCTTGTAAAGACTCTTAAGTATTTCAGATGTAGAGTTTGCAAAACACATTCATTCCTTAATATTAGTAGCCCAGAGTTGTTTGTTTCAGCCAAATCTGACTGCCAAGTCAGTGTATCTCTGAAGCTTGCATGGGAAGGGGATTTCTGGTGAGACTGTATGAGTATTTGCTCTGTCATAAATAATTTGTTTTTTTGAACGTGGCAAAACATTAAAAGGCCTTTCAGGTTCCTTTGCTTTTTTTTCGTTAGACTCCTGATAATACAGGAGAAGAAACAGCTGAACATCACCTTATTTTAATACATAAATTTGCATTCTCTTTTTCTACCACAGGTACAGAAAATAATTACTTTCTAAGGTGCAGGGGTTACAAAGAGATGATTGAGTTAAACTTTGTACCTATTCCACATACCAGTCATCACCAGAGGTGAACTGTGAATACTGGAATGTCTTTATCTCCCACTTGCTGTGAGTCAGCTGCAAGACATGAAAGCCTAGAGCCAAAAGTTAGCTGTGTTAAGACCACTGGGTTTACACGACATTATTTTGTTTGGATACCTAGTTGGAGGACTTTTTTTTCTTTTTTTTTTTTTTTTCATTTTGAAGCATGAAAGAACTGCTGCATGAAAATGGAATAGAAAACTGAAGAAGGATTTTTTCAAACAGAAAAACAAAAGCCTGTTTCATAACTGCTTAGAGTGTAGAAGTCTGCCTCTTCACTGGTTAGCAGAGGACAAATTCTTTGTTCAGTGTAGCAAGGAGACACATATATGTGTGTGCCCATGTGCCGATACAGCAAGGCACTGACAACACACTTAATGAAACACAGAAGACACTCCAGAGGGCCCCGAAATTCCTGGACAACTTTGTCTCCATTTTATGAATTAATGCCTACAGCTTGAGGCGTATTTTCAGTTAAATTAACTTGTTTTCTTTTAAATTAACCTAATCTCTAATGAAAATGCGCGTTTACATTTCAATGAGAACCAAGTCTATTTGAGCTCCACCTGTCTCTGAAACAGGTTCTTCCTTTCAAGAGGAAAGTTAAGTCCTTCTACCACTGACGGACAGGAAGACACACAAGTCTCCAGGACTAGACAGCCGCTGTATCAGCAAATATGGCTGAGGGAATCTGGATGCTGAGGCAGTCTGGAAAGCAGGCCACTCCCAATTCATTAAAAGCTCTGATGAGTAGGATAGGGAATATAAACATTGTGAAGCCTTGAGTATGACAGCAGAAGAGTTCTCTCAACATAGGTTTGACACACAGTAGCTTTTACTGTTTCTGAGATACACAGCATCAGCTAACATCAACTTTTGTGTGGGATCCATGCTCTGTGTTCAGTAGAACGTGAGTCACACAAATCTGTTAGTCACCCACGGCCCCATCAGGAAGAAGACTTTTTAGACAGCTGGAGAAGTATAGAATAATTTCTTATCGTAACTGTAACTTAGACATTTGGAAATGGGGTAGGTTTTGAGAAGGTTTCACTGGGTTCTTAGAGCTTTAACTATCTCTGGTAGTAGGTAGTGCTCTTGATCATTGTTTTAGCAAGGTTTACCTGGGAAGAACTGCCATTGTTTTCTTCCAAGAAAATTTCTGCTAGTAGACCAGAGAAACAGAAGTATTACTAGGAAATCTTTCAGTTTGCTGAGGACAAATACTAATGATGCACCTCATCTCCAGAGACTGAAATTGCCCTAATGCGGGAAATTTTGCATTGGATAAAAAGCTACTAGTTTTTGTCCAGTCTGGAGAAAAAAAAGATAATTTGATGCAATGTCACAGTTTCACCAAGAACATAACACAGAAGTGATAGGGCAAGAAAAAGAACTGATCTTTCTTAGTGGTTAACTGTAGCAGGACATTCAAAGGTGTCTATTGCATTTCTGTGGGATGAAGGAAATGACTGACTTTTAAAAATTTTGATATGCTGTTTACAAATGGAACCATTAATAAAAAAGTTCTAGTGTAACTCCTCAGCAGTGTCCTACTAGGAGCATTTAATAGATTGAGCATACTACTTCAATAGGCAAGGGGAAAAAAAGATATGAAAAATGGTTAACATCAGGAGTCAATAGCATATAAACAAACCTTGAAGAGAATAGCAGAGAACTATTATTCTGTCTAATTTTTATTACCAGTGAACAAAGAATAAGGAATGAGAAGAATGAAAAATAAGTGCCAACAGTAAGTAGAAATACACTTCCATTCAGCTTCCTTCTGAAACACTGAGCCTGTGTTTATTTTCTTCACATTTTCCAGCCATCTAACAAATGGTGAGCCGCACAAGACTATAGAAATCAACTAATCTTTGTTTTGGAGGTGATGTCTTTCAACAGCTTTACAGCCTACTCTCCTACTGATAAAGAAAAAGATTGCCATCTTTGAGCTCTTTTGCACTTCACTCTCCCCATCTCTCTCAGAAAAAAAAAAAAAATTAGCCTGTGTCTGTCAGTGAACCTACTGTAACAACTTGACTGTTCTTTGCTCATTTTGCAGTCTCAGAGAAGGCTTTGCATGCTGACTGGACTGTGAAGTTGTTATACTATACCTGTTGGCCAAGAGCTGTGACCTAGTTCCAGAAGGAGAAGTTAGGTAAATTGCCAAGTCTCCACGTCGAGGGTGAGTAATAGTGATGCGCACAACAACATGCTCCAAGTAGATCACATGGTGGTTAGGATTATCTGAACAGCCAGTGGCTTTGTAAATTGAACGGACAATGCTGTCAGGTCGTATTGTTCTGTAATAGAAGCATATAAAACAACATCAGCATTTATTGTTTATTCTGTGAAGTAAGAAAACCACATCTTTTTTGCTTAGTAGTGAACGACAGTGTTGGACAATAGTTTCTGAGAAGTCAGAAGCCTACAACCACTAGGTTTAACATTTGCTTCCTAGTTGACACTATCACCACAGGATAATTATTTTACTGCAGCTAATGGTAACTACCTGGCTCTCTCTTAAGCACATACACATGCTAAAAGAGGACAGTGAAAAACGTGTAATAGGAATAAGCCTTTGGGACAGAGCATTTTTGTGG
Source organism: Baryphthengus martii (assembly GCA_013396935.1). Taxonomy (NCBI): domain Eukaryota; kingdom Metazoa; phylum Chordata; class Aves; order Coraciiformes; family Momotidae; genus Baryphthengus; species Baryphthengus martii. Next base: position 6,739 of record VWZK01019293.1, on the reverse strand, counting down.
ATTAGTGGCCAGTTGAGAATTGTTGGGATTGTCATGGGATCACAGCTGTTTGTTAAGCCCCAGGAAATGCCTGGCATAGCCATAGTCCTTGCTTATGTAATAGTAAGTATTACATGTTAACTGTACCAAACAACATCTGACTCAGCTGGTTTAAACTGGCACAGCATCCTTAAAGACTGCCATCAGTTATGGAGCAAGCCTGTCAAGCACATTTAACAAAAAATCATCTTAATGCCTTGGAAGTGTGCCTTATGACTGATTTTGTCTTTGTAGGCACAGAGTGAACACATAAAGAATTTTGGTCTTAAGCTTTGTTTTATAGAGACCCTATCCTAGCAAGCAGAAAGCAGTTTAATCTTAGCCTCTGAGCCAGAGACTATCTAAGAGAGACAATATCATGCAGTATTTTGATGAAAATAGTATTTGGTTGTTAGATTCTGGATGGGTAAGTCTGTACTCATCTTCCAAATGAGGCTGCAGTGCACTCAAACAAACTTTCTTCCTCTTTGATGCACCTGTATCAATCATTATCCAGCCTGGCTGCTTTTACACCTTCAACCTCTAGGACATTATTTAAACTAGAGCCCTTTTCCAGATACTACAGGGAACAATGTTTACAGGCAAATGACCTGACATCTATTGTGAGGGTGACAGGGATCCCCAGTATAGCTTTCAAACTGACATATTATACACAATGCAAGGGAGGGTAAATTGTACCCAATTTCTTTCCACAAGTTTATGCCAGCAAGAGTTTTGGCAGCAAGTATTACTTGATTTGCCGATCCGTGTTCTCCACACACACATGCTGTGGAGGCACCGTTGTCCACTTTTCTGCTTCTATCACCATTGCTTCAGCATCCATCAGTCCAAATCCATAGAGGTGGCTCACTGCGAAGGACAAACAGAATGGTTGCAATTATGTCATAAAATCTTGTTTGTCATCATAGACTAATGCCAGAGAGTCACATCCTAATGGAAACTACTTCTTATTTCTTCCTTGCTTTCACACAAAGCTCAAAAATCTTGCCAGAAACAATAATGACTATATCAAATCAAATCACTGAATCTGTTCATTGATTTATTACAGAAGTGGCAAATGACTATCATTATTAACACAGCCTTACCACAAGGAGCGTGAGTCAGAACTGCAGAACACCAGGGACTACAATTGCCTCTGATTGTTCTTTGTCCATATGCCCTAATTCAGCTCTATCCTCTTACATGACACAATATTGAGGTGTAAAGAACCAGAGGAGAGTTACTTGTGTTGCTCAAATACCAATGTATGTAAATATTGAAGATAACTAAGACAATAAATTTAAAAAGGAACAGACTGTCTTTTGTAACTGCTATATTCTCTTAACTTGCCTGAGCTTAAGCAGGATGTGAATGCTCTCCTATTCTTGTATGCAGTATGGTTGCCACTGGCCAGCCAACCAGCTAGATCCAACATCTTCCTAAAGCTGGTTGCATGATTAGAGTGAAAAGCAATGGTACGTGAAGTCCAGAGTCCTAAAGATAATCTGGTTCTCATGCAAAGTTAATGTCAGAAAGGCTCCTTCCTCTATCTGCTTTGTTGATCTGCAGATCCAGAGGAAGGCCACAAAAAAAGATCAGAGGGTTGGAACACCTTTAAGGACAGGTTGAGTGAGTTGGGGTTGTTCAGCCTGGAGAAGAGAAAGCTCTGGGGGGACCTTATTGCACCCTTTCAGTACTTAAAGGGTACTTATAAGAAAGATGGGAACAATCTTTTTAGTACAGCATGTTGTGATGGGACAAGCGGTAATGGTTTTAAACTAAAAGAGTCATATCAGTCTTGATATAAAGAAGATATATTTTTTACGAGGGTCACGAGACACTGGAAGAGGTTGCCCAGAGAACTGGTAGAAGTCCCATCCCCGGAAACTTTCGAGATCAGATTTGACGGTGCTCTGAGTAACCTGATCTAGTAGAAGATGTCCCTGCTCACTGTGGGGTGGCTGGACTAAATGGCCTTTAAAGATCCCTTTCAATCCAAAACATTCTGTGATGTTCCAAACCTGTATCTTTCACTATTTTGTAATTTTGAGTATTTGACTTGATGTAACTATTTCAAGAGTTCCAGTAGTTCCCAAAGACTAAAAGTTTTGCTTACTGACTCAGCTGTGTGTTTTTGGTTGCTGTTCCAATCAAAACAGAAGCTTGCAAATGGATTTTGATGAATTATAAGAGCCGCTAGCCATATCGTTTTATTGTGACAAATCAGTGCTCTTGGTAAAATTCTGACAGGAGAGGGTGAAAGAAAAAAGCTCCCAGAAGGAGGAGTTTATATCAGAAATATTAATAAATCAGTTTTGCCTGCTACCACAGACAGTGCTACCAGAAAACCCTCAGAAAAACATAAGTGCTATTTTCATCAGGAATGCGACAAGGCATGGTATAAGTCTTTCCAACTGCACTTTGCAGAGTGTTCGTGAAAGCAGCCTCTATTCTCTGCCAAACCAAAATTCAAAGGACTCCATCCAAAGAAACCCCAACCTTGTCAAACAAATAACAGTTCAAAGCATAAAAATAATCAGTGCTTAAGGATTCCACCTTCCAAATACAGCAGTATCTAATGCTGTCTGAAACTGCCAACTGAAGAGAGTTCCTCAAAGGAAAATACTGCAAGGCATAACAACTGTGTAATGAACTGGTTTTCTTCCCATTTCTTTCCCCTTCAGCCCCAATTTGAAGAGCACATAGTACAGAAATGTTCATTTGGAGAGAACTGAACACGGCTCTTCTGCCAAATGAGGCAGGTATCATTTTCAGAAATGAAACACAGCGACTAAAATAGATGAAAATAATTAAATTCAGTACTCCTTCAGCCTTCTGAATTCTCTTTAATGTATTCCTCAAACAGACAGGGAAAGAGATGTCCTATTTTTATATGTGTGGGGAAGCAGCCACAAAAAGGGCAAGGAAAGCTTAGATGGAGAAACTGACTGTACTGTGAGGACAGTTCCTGTAATGGAAATCTCCTTGGTCATAGATGTCATCTTGCAAAAACTGCATCTGCTGATGAAAGCACATTTAACTGTGATGCCACTTATTTGTTCTTACACTGCATGAATTACTCTAATATTTAAAATTTTAACTAATAACCATTCTGTCTGCTCTGAAGAACAGTGGGAGGAACAAGGTTGTTAAGTCACATGGTCTGTAACTGTACATAGTTACTCATTCAATAGTACTACATTCAAACAGGTTGGGAATAAATTTTCATGAATGAAAAGGTCTTTTGAGATAACCTATACAAAATGCATTTTTAATTCCAGGCATGTAGCAACTTGCATTGAGTTAGTGTTCAGGAAGACCAATTGTAAGATATTGTGAGTTCAACTCAACTACTGAGCTAAAAGAACAGCCAAGTTTACTTTCCACTCACCTTTTCTTATCCAGACATAAGGGCAGAAGAGCACCTACCACTGCCACCACCAGGCAGTGACCTTCTGATGGAAACTTAAGTAGCTTTTAAGCTACCTCACTCTAGATATTTTTGCACTAATATACACATTAAAAATACAAATAAAATCTAAAGCATGAATTTCTGTCTTTCCTACCCTAAAAATCACCTAGAATTGTGTTCATTTTGGATCCAGGAATAAAGATTACCACTCAAGGTTATGTCATTGTGTTAACTGTCCATGATTCAATGCTTAAAACTCTCTGAGTTGGGAGTGAGAAGCCCTGTACCTGCTGTTTGGCTTTTTTCCACACCTGAAAGAGGTACATTTTTCCCTTGAAAGGCCTTCCCTTTGAAATAAAAGCTTCCTGACAGCCAGAGGTGCTTCTAAATCCTTCCACATGGGAAGCTTCCAGGCAGTTGATTTTTGGCTGTCTGCAGCATTTGCACTTCAAAGTCCTTGACCCAGTGGGTTGGTCAGCAGTTGCAGGTACCAGCAGAAGCCCATAATTTTCAAAGACTAAATAACAGCAATTTAGGAAAGAATCACAGAGTTAACAAAAGTAGTTGGTCCCATGTCTCTTAGAGAAGAAAGTAGATTTTGTTTCGTATTGCCTTCAAATTGCACCCCTTCATCTGTATTTATGCTAGCACTGCTGCGAACTCCATGCCAGGGTGCCTCTCTCAGAGGTTAAAAATGACTCAGTGGTCCACATGGGGCCATAAATGTCTTCTGGGAAACATCTGGGACTACCACTGATTTGTACACAAATGACACTGACCTCACTTCTGCTAATTCACATAGAAAAGTAATATTTGAAATGTACTGAAGATTGTAGCATGAGATAAGCTGACTGCAAGTGCAAAATGACCCAGAGCCTTGCACTTACCCACTTATGAGCCCTACATTGTCGCTGCTGTGAATTGCTACTGGTCTCTGTTGTTGCCCAGAATCACTGAGCATGTCAGAGGGGGCATAGGGCTGTTTTTTAGGAAAACCTCTGCCTTTCAGAGACAGAACAACAATGGAGGTTGGTGCAACGTAAGCTGGTGACTAAACCACAGCATTTTCAGTGCCTCAGTGTAGCTGAACTTGATTTGTTAGGCTGCAGTTTCATTGCATGTCATCAGGATGTCTCATCAATAGCTTAAATGCTAAACTGCCCTTGCTATTTTACTCAGACAAAAAAAAAATTGCAAAATATTTTCTCCCTACTATATTTTGGCATAGTTTTCTATACTGTGAAAGGAGCGTTGGAAATACAAATATTTGGTCTATGCATATGAACTACTAAATCAGAAGAAGAAAAATGGTACTAGCTTAAGTTTGTCAAATGAGGAATATGCAACTTTCCTATACTAGATTCAGCTGAATTTATTTATTTATTATTTATGATACAGCTGAAATTATTATGTCTTGTTCATTTATACTACTGTAGGACCTTGATCCAGTCTTATCCAAAATAAGACTGACAAAATAGGAGTCTAAAATGCCCCATAAGCTGGGGATTTCTTAAATGTTGCTTAGCAAGACCAGAAGATGTGAGACTCTTGAGTTACTCTTACCCTATAAATACTTCACACGGATCTATACCAATATTTTTTTACATTTGACATTTTATTTGAAAATATAAATCTCTAATTCTATATTACTTTGTTTTTCTCATTTGCTTAATACATCAAAATGTTTCAAAAAGGAAAGAAAATTGTATAAAGAAAATTGAGACAAAAAAAGAGGAATGTTATGATGATATACAGCTTAAACTATTCTATTTTTGTTTTGCCATGCCCTAACTAAGAGAACATTGATTTTGAATGAGAATTCATATTGTTTCAACCATATTCCCATTTCGTGTCAACCTACGACCAGTAATCTGTGATAACTGGATGTGATTTCTGAAACACATAACTCCTTTACATGCCAACAACACAACCATGAAAGAACATTCTTTTTCATTCTCTCTTGTAAAGCCAACTCCCTCATACTTTTTAGATGAAGCATATTAATTGTATTTTTGTATTTTATACAGAACACATCCCTCAATTTTTGTACTTAAAGACAAAGCAAACAGCAATCTCAGTCATCCCTTCCCACACAATTCCCTTATATCCAGATATATTTAAAGACTCAGCAGGGATGGTAGAAGACTGAGTTCTTACTCTTATCATACCAGAGAAGGATTTGAAGGACATAAAGTTGCCCAATGGATTTGCCTTAAAAGGGGCAGCTATAGAGATGCACAAAGAGAAAGTGAAGGGCCTCTATGTCATAGAATCATGGAACCACAGAATGGATTGGGCTGGGAGGGACATTTAAAGCTCATTTAGTCTGACCTCCCTGCCATGGGCAGGAAAACCTTCCACTAGACCAGGATGCTCAAAGCTCCATGAAACCTGACCTTAAACACTTCCAATGATGGGACATCCACAGCTTTTCTGGGCAATCTGTTCCAGGTCTCACCACCCTCATCATAAACATTTTCTTCCTTATGTCCAGTCTAAATGTAGCCTTTTTCAATTTGGAACTATTACCCCTTGTCTTGTCACTACAGACCTTGGTAAAAAGTCTCTCTTCATCTTTCTTATAAGTCTCCTTTATATACTGAAAGGTCTCAATAAGGTCTCCCCACTGTTTTCAACTGGCTGAACAATGCCAACTCTCTTAGTCCTTCTTCATGGAAGAGTTATTCTAGTCTTTGATCATTTTTTGTTGTCAGAAAGGTGCTAACAGAATGCTTAAAAAAAAATTGCTTTTATAGAGCTTCCAGTTGTCTCAATTTCTCATTTTTGTATTAGTACATTTAGTTTATTCAATAATATACTAGCTGCAATTTTACCTGACAACAGATTTGACCAAAAAAGATCTCTGGATTTTCGCAGAATCACAGAATGTCTTTTGCTGGAAGAGACCTTCAAGATCATCTAGTCCAACCTTTGACCAAACATTGCAGCTCACCACTAAACCACGTCCCTAAGCACCAGGTCTACATTCCGTTTAAATACCTCCAGGGATGGTGACTCCACCACTGCCCTGGGTAAACTATTCCAGTGTTTCATAACTCTTTCAGTAAAAAAATATTTCCTAACGTCCAGCCTAAACCTTCCCTGCTTGCATGCATTACCTCTGGTCCTGTCACATGCCACCAGGGAGATGAGGCTGTCCCCCTCCTTGCTCCAGCAGCCTTTCAGGTAGTTGTAGAGAGTGATAAGGTCTCCCCTCAGCCTCCTCTTCTCCATATTGAACAATCCCAGATGCCCCAGCCACTCCTTTTAGGACTTGTGTTCTAGGCCCTTCACGAGCCTCGTTGTCCT
>VWZK01019292.1:0-26558 GCA_013396935.1 Baryphthengus martii | reverse complement strand
CAGACTGAACAATCTCAGCTTCCTCAGCCGCTCTTCATAGAAGTTATGCTCTAGGTCCTTCACGAGCCTCGTTGCCCTTCTCTGGACATGCTCCAACACTTCTGTGTCCTTCTTGTAGTGAGGGGCCCAGAATTGAATATAATATTCAAGGTGTGGCCTCACCAGTGCTAAATACAGGGGGACAATCACCTCTCTATTCCTGATTGCCACAGTGTTTCTAATACAAGCCAGGATGCCATTGGCCTTCTTGGCCACCTGGGCACACTGCTGACTCATATTTAATTGACTACTGATCAACACCCCCAGGTCCCTTTCCAACTTGCAGCTTTCCAACCTCACATCCCCAAGTCTGTAGCTTACCATGGACCTGGCATGTGACCTTGTTGAACCTCATATAATTAACCTTGGACCAATGATCTAACCTGTCTAGGTCCCTCTGTAAAGCCTCCCTACCTTCTAGCAGATCAACACGCTCACCCAGTTTGGTGTCTGCAGATTTACTGAGGGTACACTTGATCCCCTCATCCAGATCACTAACAAAGATATTAAAGAGAACAAGCCCCAGTACTGAGTCCTGGGGAACACTGCTTGTGACTGGACACCAGCCAGATTTAGCTCTGGTCACTACCACTCTTTCAGCCCGGCCATCCAGCCAGTTTTTTATCCAGCGCAGGGTGTATTTGTCCAAGCCTTGTGCCATAAGCTTCTGAAGGAGAATGCTGTGGGAGACAGTGTCAAAGGCCTTACTAAAGTCCAAATAGACAATGTCCACAGCTTTTCTCTCATCTACCAGGTCAGTCGTCTTGTTGTAGAAGAAAATCAGGTTAGTTCAGGCAGAACCCATCTTTTGTAAATCCATGCTGGCTGGGCCTTATCACCTGGTTGTCTTGTTATGTGCCGTGTGATGGCACTCAAGATGACCTGCTCCATAACTTTCCATGGCACTGAGGTCAAACTGACAGGCCTGTAGTTCCCAGGGTCGTCCTTTTGGCCCTTCTTGTAGATGGGCATCACATTTGCCAGTTTCCAGTCAGCTGGGACCTCCCCAGTTAGCCAGGACTGTTGATAAATAATGGAGAGTGGCTTGGTGAGCACTTCTGCCAGTTCCTTCAGTACCCTTGGGTGGATCCCATCCGGTCCCATAGACTTGTGCACACCTATGTGGCACAGTAGATCACTGATCATCTCCTCCCAGATAATGAGGGCTGCATACTGCTCCCCATCTTCCAATTCAGGGAGCTGGACCCTCAGGTAGCAATGGGCATTGCTGACAAAAACTGAGGCAAAGCGGGCACTCAGCAGCTCAGCCTTTTCCTTGTCCTTTGTCACAAGGTTCTCTCTTGCATCCAGTAGAGGGTGGCCTTAAGCCCTTGGGCTTATTCCTAACAGGCCCAATTATTTCCCCTTCCTCCTTCATATCTAATTTAAAGCCCTGTCAATGAGCCCTGCTAACTCTTGCCCCAAAATCCTTTTCCCCCACTGGGACAGGTGCATCCCACCAGCCACCAGCAGGCCAGGTGTCTTGTATAGCAGCCTATGATCAAAAAACCCAAAGCCCTGCTGATAACACGTCTCAGAGCCATGAGTTGACTGTTGCCTCTTCCTGTGAATTTCCTCGTTCGTGATTGCTACTGAAGCGATCAAGGAGAACACAACTTGTGTTCCTGATTCGTTAAGCAGCTGTCCCAAGGTTCCAAAATATCTTTTACTTGATTTTGAGTTCCTTCTACCGACATTATAACTATCCACCTGAAATACCAGAAGGGCGTAATAATCAGAGGGGTTTACTAGGGCAGGAAGTTTGTCTAACACATCCCTAACCCGTGCCCCAGGGGGGCAGCAGACTTCCCTGTGAAGTGGATCAGGACAGCATATTGGCCCCTCTGCCCCCCTCAGTAAAGAGTCACCCACAACAATGACCTGTTTGCTTTTCCTTTTGGAGCCAGTTGTGATGCCAGGTCTATGATGACTTGGTCTTTCTGGCATTTCTGGCCTGGGCTAACCATCCACTTCTCCAACAGCCAGTTCCTCCTGCAGGACCCCATACCTGTTCTGCAAAGGTAACTGGGAAGGTGGGGAGCTGGGAGGGGATTCACCTGCTTCCCTGAGCAGGGACCTGTTTCCATTCCCCCACTTCTCTGATGTCCTCTCCTACTGCCTGGTGACAAAAGGGGAGGGCACCCTCTAATTTATGTGGGGCCTCAACCTGTTTCCTTTCTCTCAAGGAGTGGGTCCACCAGTCAATGTCTCTCACTCTGCCTGATACTCCTCAGCCTCTGCACTTCTTCATCCTCCAGCTCAGCCACCTGGCTGAGCAGATCATTCACCTGTTCACATCTGACACAGGTGTTGTCTCCAGTTCCCTCCATTGCAAGTGCCAGGCTCCGGCACTCTCTGCAGCCAGAGGCCTGGATGCCCACATGTTTGTGTGGGGCCTCTGAACTCTCTGAACATGCTTTAGCCAATCTTGTGGACATTGTTTTTTAGCCTTCCTTCTTCCTTCAGGGTTACATTTTTCTGTAGTAACATACATTTTTCTTATTTCCACTTTCAATTTCACCCAGAAATGTGCATTTTTTTTTACCTGGCAAACTGGCTATCCTGAGCCTGTCGGTGGCTTTAAATTATGAGCCATGAAATTTGGGGACAGTGAGAGGTTTCTGCTTCTCCTCTGGAGATATTTCACTTTTCCAAGCCTATTCCCTTCAGACAAGCTGGGTTGAACTGATTTTCCTAGGCTTCAGTTGTCCTGTTATTCTAAGAGATTTTTTTTTGAATGGGAGCTTTTGAGTTAATGCTTTCCTAGTTTAGGAGAGGAGTGAGACCAGATTCCACAGACTGAGGCACTTAATGACACAACAATTTGATAAAACCAACCATAATTCACTGGTACAATGGGCAAGTTCATGACCCTCTCAGCTATGTCAGAAGGATACCTATAACTGTGCCCTAGTTTCAGAGACAGAGTTTAGAGTGATGTGTCCCTGATCAGGTAGGACATTCAGGTGAGGTTCATGCTATGGTAATTCAGTTCCCTAGGAAGACTCTCTCATCTTTTTTCATCCTGTTTGAGCTCTTCTCCCTAAACTGTTAGAACATTCAGTGAGCAGCTGCTTGTCAATAGCCTCCAACATTGTCATGAACTGCTTCCCCTTACAGATTACTTGCAGTTAATGAACAGCCTGCACTCCTTGCTTGTTTGAGGTATGCTTTAACAAATCTGTCCTCTTACAAAAGTGGCTTATCAAAGAGCAAAATAGCCAGGAGGCGCAAGAGGGTGTGTGTCTCTGCCAGCAGAATTGGAAGTTACCCCCTTGTATCTCCTGTTTCATGCCCAGAGATCTCAAAAGAAAATTTCTGTTTTCTATTGCAGCAAAACCATCACTGATTCTTACTCCTGATACCCTAAATTCTTCTAGGCTGGCTTAGGTTAACGTTGGTCAACTTTCCCCATTAATCAGCTTGATCATTAGTGTCACAGAGGGATACGTCTTTCTTTGAAAGCACTGAGCAACCATCACAGTCCAAAACAGTTTTTTATGAGAATACCAGTTTTTAGGACCTAGCCCAGTGGTATAGCAGCAGACTCCTGTATTCTAGGACCAGAGGCATGACAGCTGGTTTGTCTACTCCAAATTGCTGATCAGTGGCAATCAAGGATTTAAGGGTTTCAGACAGCAGTGGCCAAGCATTTCTCCCTACTGAGAGGAGTTTGCCTGTAGGTAGGCATATGCCCATTTTCTTCTTGAAGTTCAGCATCAGCCTGCTCCACCGCTCTTTTCCAGTAATCCGTTATGTCACGTTACCATTTGAAGCTTCATGGTCAGAGGTAATGTGGAAATAACTGCTTTATTTCTTTTTCCTCACAAGACACACCATCTTTGTATCTGTGCTATGCTAATACACCTGCCAAAGTGTGCACTTCAGGCTTTCTGTATTTATAAAGATCAGCAGAGCCATAGTGTTAGTGGTGTTTCTTCCATACTGCCTAACACTCAAAAAATGATACAAACTTGCTAGAAGCCAGGTGGAAGTTGAGGTGAACAGAAAAAGACAGCTGATGAGCATTTTGATTTGCCTGCAAAACCATAATTACTCTGTCGTTTCTGTTGGGTGTCCCACAATATGCAAGAAGAAAAGAGCCAGAATCCGTACAGTTTAAAGATAAAACACTTCAAACCTCAGAGAAACGTTTCACTGTGGTGTATAAACAAAGAATGCGAGAAATAACATCAAACAAATAAAAATGCAGTACAAGTGTTCAAAAGGAAAATAGCATTCACCTGACATGGCACGCTGGGTGCACTACTTTCAAAGAAGTTATTTGCAGTCAAGTAATAAAAAAAAAGATAATACAAATTTCAGTTGTAAACAAGCCTCTCAGAGTCTTTTAATTCTGATTTTCCCAGTAGCGTCTTTGCACTGTTGTTCATTCCTTGTTTAGCACTTCAGTACTTTAGATGTTAGTAGATAAATTCATCTTGGTATCTTATTTTTCTCCTCTCCAGATCACGGTCTCGCTGTAACACCAGCAGTGGCAGTGAATCAGAAAATTCCAACAGAGAGCATCGGAAGAAGAGAAACAGGTGACCTTTATGTATTTTTAGACATAGAAACATGAAACACCAACAAATGGATGTGGACTTTTCTGAGACAGACCTCCTAAGAAGGAATCTAATATGTTTTATATACATACAGTCCTCCTGAGGCAGCTTCAGGTACTTTTATGAATAAGAAGCAAGATAGTTGTCAGAATATATATACATCATAGATGTATGCAATGGATGCACACCATCCTGTTATTGCTTGGGAAGATCTCATTAATGAACTGTAAAACAAATATGGGGCACATTTACAAAAGACTTGTAATATTAATGCAAATCAAGTGGATAATGGTGATGGCAAGATACTCACAGTGTATACATAAATACCTCAGAAATTTTGAGTGTGGAATTTTAGCAGAAAATAAGCTTGTGAAGATAGCAGTAAAAATATTTTAATGGATCTGAAACTCAGTATTCTTTTTAAATACATGTTTTTCATTGAATGAATGTTTTTATTTTCCAAAATGCAAAGTGTGGACCTAAACTCAAAATGTGTACAGCATCAGTTTTTAATAAGACAACACAGTATCACATGATGCTAGCAAGTTTCACTTTTTATATTCTATTTTTCTTGTTGCTGATGTGAAAAACTTAGTATAGTAACTGATTTATTGTAGACAAAAAAATCCTTTAAAACTACAACTTTTATGTTATGCATGAAATAACCATTTGCAAGTTATTTATGAAGGTGTATTTTTAAAAAGCATGTAGAATTTATGCATATTGCATAAACAGCATAAGACAAATGTCACTGGACAAAAGAGGAATTGTTTAAGGGAAGTTTTCTGAGAAACTCTCTGCGCAGGCTGCCATAGTTTCTTGTTGTCTCACATGCAGTACCATGAGTGATTAATGATTTACAGGTATTTGGAAGCTCTTAGAAATAATTATATTCTAGATAGTGCTGCAAAAGTATGCAGTATAATAATATTTTAAGCTTGACTTGCAGTAGTTAAAGAGATGCTAAAAAATCATAGTGACATTCTATGCTAGTAAAAAGCATACCAGAGCTGTGAGGGTTTTCTGGAGTTTACTTAAATTAGAGCACAGTCTTGTGAGATACTAGGCTAACAATAACTTAGTGTGCATGGAAGATTTGTTTTCCACGTGAGCTCTGAAGTTTGAATGAAATGCTGAGTATAGTTTCAGTGATCAGTAGGTAAATGGTATTTTGTATTCCTCTCTCTGAGAACACTCTTGGCAGGTTTTTTTCTCCTATGAAACTTCTTGTTCAGGGAGCTCCACAAGCAAGTGAAGGAAATTATAGACTGACCACAAGAATGTTTTTAAGAGCTTCTTGCAATATAAAAAATCAATTGTAGGAAGGATTCTTCTTAAGTACTGCTTATCGTTTTCTGAAGAATAAAAGGGTCTTTACTTCAACTTCCTCAAGTCATGGAAAAGTGCTTAAAAAAAAATAAAAAATGTTAATTTCTGTGGATTGTTTTTATGTTTTTCACCTTTTGAGAAATGTAAGATACATCAACAACGTTCATGTTGCATCACCTCTTACTTTTAAGTGGTTACTTGAAATCAGACCAGATTAAAAGTCATTGACAGTAAGCAAGTCTTAAAAGAGTGAGGTCTGAAACTTGTTCCTTGTCATCAGGTGCAGGAAAACCACCAGTTAGAATGAATTTCTGCGTTATGTTAGCAGCCACAGCACAAAGGTAATAAACTGAAAGGGCACAGGCACTGCACAGCTTTCCTGTTAGCAGAAGTGAGCCAGTCCTAATGGAGTTAAATGGGACAATATAATGCAACTTTCAGTTACTCTAATTTTACCTGTTGCATAGGTTAATCCTAATGTATTTCCCAATGCAATAATCAGGTCCCTGGCACAAGTAGACACAAAATTACATTGTTTTATTGGAATAAAATAACTGAATAATCACATTACCCAAAAGAATCTGCTTTTGATCATAGAGAGTAGAATATATTGTTCACATGAGAAAAGATCAGTGTAAACTATTCATCAGATAAAACAAATTATCTGAGAAAAACAGAAATGCAGGTGGGAATTTCTGAAGGTAGTTAGTTAACTGGAAAAAAGTTAGGAAGAAACTCTTCACTGGATCTCAATCAGTCTTTTAAGTTTTACTCTATCATAGGAATGTTTTATCCTAAGAAGATATGCATATGAAATGGAGAAAAAAACTATGATGAGCATATTTCAATCACAGAAGAAATATATTTGCATTATTTCATTCTGTAGTCAAAAAGTATTGTGTGGATAACAAATATATTAAACTAGTAGACAGCATGTACTGGAGCATAGTCTTCTACTTGACTACACTTAAAAGAGCCATCTGATGAGAAACATAGAATGACTGAGTGGTTGAGTTTGGCAGGATCCTCTGGAGGTCATCTGATCCAGCACCCTGCTCCACCAGGGCTGCTTAGATCCAGATGTCCAGGACCATTCCTATACAGCTTTTGAGTATCTCCAAGGATAGAGACTTCACCACATCTCTGGGCAACTGATGCCATTTCTCAGTCACCCTCACAGTGAAAAAATATTTCCTGATGTTCAGAGGAAACCTCCTGCACTTCAGTGTGTGCTTATTTCCACTGATCCTGTCACTGAGCACCACTGAAAAAAAACTGGTGAAAAGAGCCCCATCCTCTTTGCACTGTCCCTTCAGGTGCATTTATATATTGACATATATATATCAATCTCAATCTTTCTCCTCTACAGGCTGAATGGTCCCAGTTCTCTCACCTGTGGCTCTTCACTGGACTCTCACCATTATATTTAGGTCTGTCTTGTACTGAGGAGCCCAGGACAGAACACAGTACTCCAGGTGTGGCCTCACCAGTACTGAGAGAGAGGAAGGATCAGGTTCCTCAGCCTGCTGGCAATAATTTATCTAATGCATCCCAGGATACCATTCAGCTTCTTTGCTGGAAGGGCATGTTGCTGGCTCATATTGAACTTCATGTCCACTGGGATACCCAGGTCCTTTTCTGCCAAGCTGCTTTCTAGTTGGTTAGCCTCCAGCATGTACTGATGCCTGGTATTGTTCCTCCCCACATGCAGGACTTTGTGCTTCCTCTTGTTGAAATGCATGAGTTTCCTGTGGGTCCATTTCTCCAGCCTGCCCAGGTCCCTCAGGATGGCAGCACGACTGTCTGGTGTGTCAGCTGCTCCTCCCAGTTTGGTGTCATCTGCAGACTTGCTGAGGGAGCACTCTGCCCCATTATACAGATCATTAATGAGAATGTTAAGCAAGATTAGACCCAGTATTGACCCCTTGGGTACACTGCTGATTACTGGCCTTCATCCAGACTTTGTGCCACTGATCACCATCCTCTGGGTCTTGCGGTTCAACCAGTTTTCAACGTACCTCACTGTCTGCTCATCCAACCCATACTTCAGCAACTTCTCTATGAAGATCTTATGGGGAGACAGCATTGAAAATCTTCCAGAAGTCCAGGTAGAGAATATCCTCTCATCTACCAAGCGAATCATTTTCTTGTAGAAGTTTCTCAAGTTGGTAAAGCATGACTTTCCCTTGGTGAATCCATGCTGACTACTCCTGATTAACTTTATTGTCCTTCATGTGCCTGGAAATTATTTTCAAGATTAGCAGCTCCATTACTTGTCTGTAGTTCCCTGGATGCTCCTTCTTGTCCCTCTTGAAGACATGAGTGACATTAGCTTTCCTCTAGTCTTTGGGCATGTCTGCCAATTACCATGGTCATTCAACAGTCATTGAAGCCTTGCAGTAACATCAGGCAGCTACCTTTGCACCACTGGGCCCATGGACTTTGATATGCACAGCTTGCTTAAGTCCTTCATGACTTGATACTCTTCCACCAAGGTTATGTCTTCCTTGCCTTTCCTCCTGGTCTCTGGGGTCTGAAGGCCAGTCTTGCTAGTAAAGACTGAGATGAAGAAGGCATTCAGTACCTCAACCTTTTCCATGTCCTGTGTCACCAGGTCCCCTGCCTTGTTCAGCAGTGAGCCCTGTCCTTCCTTTTGTTAGCTGTCTACTTATAGAAGGCCACCCTGTTGCCTTGGACCTTCATGGCCTGTTTCAATTCCATTTGAGCTTTGGCTTTCTTAACCTCATCTCTGCATGCTTGAACAATGTCTCTACATTCCTCCCACATTACCTGCCGCTGCTTCCACCCTCCTTATGCTTCCTACTTGTGCTTGAGTTTTGACCGGTGCTCCTTGCCTCCTGGCATTTTTGCCTGATTTTCTACTCACTGGGATAGACTTCTCTTGAGCTTGGATGAGGTGATCCCTGATTATTAATGAACTTTCTTGTGCCCCTTTTCCCTCCAGGACCTTGTCCACTGGACTTTTCCAAGAAGGTCTTTGAGGAGGCCAGAGCCTGCACTCCTGAAGTCCAGGTGCTCTCTTCTATGCTCTCAGGGTCCTGAATTTCACCATCTCATTGTCACTGCAGCTCAGGCTGCCTTTGACCTTCGCATCCTCAACAAGCCCCTTGTTGTACATTGTAGCTAAGTGATAACTTTATGCTCAGGTATTTTGAATGAGATTTCAAGAACCAATCTTTGGTGTTGCTTGTCTTAAGAGAATTTATCATTGCATAAAGATAGCTTGTTCACATCACCTGAAATGGGGAAAAAACATCTCAAAGTCAACAGATGAGTGATAATAGTCTTATGACTTTTCCATTTTACCATCAAGCCTTCCCAAAAACTGCCTAATTTGTCACTGTGGTAGCTATTAATCTCAACTGGTTTTATTTCACATGCCAATAACAAGATTTTTTTTTTCTAAAAGACATAAATGAACTTGTTCCCTTGTGTGAGTAAAAAGAGAAAAGAATGAAAAGGAAGTTGTGATAGACTTGGAGTATAAGGGCAACACTTTTTTGTCAAAAGTGTCTCTAAATAGAAATTTAGTTTTTGAGTTAATTTTCTTTCCACTTTTTTATGTTGTTGTCATCTCTGTTGCCAAAGAGCCAAAGATTTTGCCCTAAACTTGCTATGGTTTGATCACTGCATCTAAATAAATAATGTATTTTATATAGAGATTATGTTTACATTATTGAAGGTGAGCATAATTCCTTTCCTTGCAGCTGCAAAATGAATGCTTTATTTCTTCCTATCTGCATGTGGTAGAGTTCTGCTGTGGTACAATGGTGTGTGTGTGTGCACTGACGGAGCTTGTTTTAATAGGTGCCATGCTACTTTATGGATTTAGATTTTCGGTATGTTCCTCAAATTCCAGAGATAAATAACAGTGATGAACACTGTTGTATGTCACAACAAGTAGAAGAAAGGAGATAGAGTAGAAATACTTGAGGATAAATGAATACATTGCTAAGGACTGTGCTTGCCGTGCAGCAGTAGATGCTAATCTACTAGATTAGTAGAATGGACCAGAGCAGGTTATTTTTTTTACTCCCTGAATGACTGGTCACTTGTGGTCAGTGTGGAAGTGTGGTTTGAAACACAGAGGTGCAGGATCTCACGTGTTCTGTGCCAGAGTATGGACATTGTGCTCTACTGCATTCTGTGGGTTTCCTGAGAAGAATTAATAGCAAGCATCCAAATGCCTCCTTCAGAACACAGCTGTCTACTTGACCTCTTAGGAGTTCTTTTTGGTAGAGATGGGGTAAAGGTACTGGCAAGTGCGCAGACCTACCACCCATAGCAGCAGCACTGATCTGGCAGCCATGTGTCTTATTTATATGCAGGTGACTGTTATATGTGGAAGGCAGTTGATTGTGTTTATACCGTGTTGTATGATTGCTGTCTTCACAAATTGGATTATTCAGGATGAAAATCACAATTCATTACTTATTGCTGTGTGAGTTCTTCTACTAAATCCTTAGATAGAAGTTTATGTTAATCCCTGTCACCAGATTAAAAAGACTTGCTTAGAAATCAAAACCTGATGTTGCAGTCTTCTCCAGATGCTTGGTACCATTTGGTAGAGTTGTGAACGTTTATACTAGTTGGGGATCCAGCTCAAAATTCATTACACATGTGAGAGAAGATCTGATTAAAGGAAAAGCAGAAGCCTGTGTAGCCACTTTAGCCTGATACAATTCAAAACTGAAGCAGAAGAGTGAAGAACATCAAATACAAATGCTTTGCATTTCTTATCAGTTACGTCTCCAGTGTAATCAATCCCTTTATCTCTGTTGGCTTGGTTGTTTGTTTAACCTATCAGTCTTCCCATGTTTTGTTAAGCTCCTCTAGTTTCTTCACTGTGTCAGTTATCCCATCCTATCAGAGAACCCATTCTTGAAGTGTTATTTGCATGGTTTCTAAATCCCTGCTGAATTTTAAATTCACTGCTGAGACTCAGCATATCTATTTGTTCCACCTTTTAGGATTTCATCACACCACTAGTACATGCAACTACAAAACTGTGAAGCATCTGTAGGGCTTTGAATGGCCAAAAGCTGTCAATGCTGATTATCCTGGCTGATGGTATCATTGTAGTTAACTTCAGCCTGCTAACAAATGTGCTGGATTTATAGGATTTTGACATTTAGTTTAATTTGTATGGCATTCCAGTAATGGATTCGTGGATCTTTAGGAAAAAGGAAAAAAAAAAAAAAAGCTAAAAGGCATATCAGATTGTTTAGAAGCACACAAGGAGAGACAGGGTCTGAAGGTGTGGGGATGGTGCAAAAAAGGTACAATGGCAAGATTATAGAATCATAGAATGGTTTGCATTGGAAGGGACATTAAAGATCATTTAGTTCCACTGCCCCTGCCATGGACAGAGACAAGTTACATGTGTCTGGGGCAGCCAGGGAGATCTGCATGTATTCTGGGCTTTCTTGCAGGTCAGGGTGAAGGGACTGCTTCCTCTGAGCAAGAGCTTGCCAAGGACATCCCTGAGGGGTTTTTCCTGGATCCGAGGAGGGTGCATGCTGCAACAAAGTATTTGGAAAAGTTGTAGTAGCAGAGCCTTGTATTGTGATGTAAGGCTTACACTTGCTGTAGATGAGATGGGCTGGAATATGTAAACAGGAGAAAAATTCTAGGTGTTTGACTTGGGTTGGGAAGATGAGTTCAAGTTGTAGGCTTATTCTTTAAGACTTAGGTAATTTCACTTTTCACTTTATAAATAACAAAGCAGTGAGTTTTCTTTGATACAGGTTCTTACATTTTAATGTAGGACATTAATTAAAATTTAGAAGGATGAAAAGTTAAAGTACTGCATTGCAGGAGCTGGATTTTTGTGGGGAAAAAAATACTCCATTGCTTCGCAGAGCATCCTGCATCAGAGACCTCAGACTAAACTCCCAGTAGTTCTTTTGCAGATTACGTCAAGAGAATGACATGATTGACTCAGCTCCTCAGTGGGAAGCTGTGCTACGGCGACAAAAGGAGAAAAACCAAGTGGATCCAAACTTCCGGCGATCCAGGCACAGATCTCGATCGTATGTAACCCTTGCCATCTTTGACGTGAAAATAAGGCCTGCTCCAGAATGTTAAAAAGCAGAAGGAGTATCTCTAGTGTGGTGGTGGTCCTCAGCTGCTGAGAAACTGAGACTTTCACACCACACAGTCTCACATCAGCTGATTTGTCTTTGTGGTCACTCTCTCTTCATTTAGTGATTTGAATTCCAGGGCACAAATAACACAGGAAAAACTTTGTAATAGAGCTGGTCAGGAGCTCTCTCCATGACCTTGGATGGAGTCCTGTGTGGTTATGTGGCTCACTGAACATTGGTTCTGTAATGAGGACAGCAATTCCCCTTCTCTGGGCAGTAAGTCTGTGAAAACATTCAGATTTTGTCTGATAGGTGCAGGCATTTTTGTGAGATTCATGCACACTTGTTTAATCATATAATATCTGCGGTATTGTTCCAGATGAGACCAGCTGCTGATGTCTTCATGTCAAATTACCATTGGCAAGGAGCAGTCAGTGATTTATTGTATCCTGATGTCAGGATTTCCATGATGGAGCCCTGCTGCCACGCAGTGCAGTTCCTGCTGACAGCTAATTTTAACATGGTGAAGTTGTCAGATTCTAAAACTAATTTTCTCAAAGTAATGAAAATGCCGCTTTCTTTTAATTTCTGTTTTTCTTCTAATGGCATGCTTTGGGGTATAGACACACTGTTTTGTATGATGTTTGTGTCCAGCCTGATCTGAGGTCCGAGCAACCACCCAAAGCAGCTCCAGCATCAGCGTGCCCAGCGGGCAGGGCAGGGCAGGGCAGGGCAGGGCAGGGCAGGGCAGGGCAGGGCAGGGCCAGAGATGTTGAAGAGTGCCAGGAGAGCAACAATGAGCCTCTAGGGGAGAAGACAAGAGAGAGCCTGTATCCCTAACCCTCACTGCCTGGCTAACAGCCCTGGTGCTGATGGTGTAACGTGATCTCTGTAATACATAGGTAGTTGCTGTTAATGTCTACTTTTAAATTTACCTTTGTTTTAGGACTTAACCAAGAGAAACTGCATAGTGCCTTAAAAGATTATTTCATTCATACTGACTGAAACCGTAATCCGTACTGAAGTGTCCAGTATTAAAATCCACTTGAATTCTGTTTTCAGTTTCCTGTGTTGCTGGAACTTATTTCTGTCTCGAGTTTCATAGTCTACAGTTTTAATTCTTTTATGAGAAATAGAATTTGCCATTAAAATTCCAAATGTTGGAGTTTCTGCTTTAACTGGCTTTGTACGGACTTGTTCACTTTCAGCTTCACAGAAGTCAAATTTTATTAGGTGTAATTATATAATGCTACATTACTAAAAATCAAGGATACAAGCTCACTTGTCTGAAATCCACAAAATATAGCTGATTTTTGTTTATACTTTGTTACTATATACAGAAAGTGCTGTAAATTAGGAAATGTACTCAGTTAATAATGGTTAGATTAAATTTATAGCTAACTTTTGTTTTTTTCCTATAGACAAAGTAAATTTCATTGCTTGGACAGCATGGTCTCCCTCTTGTGGCTAGCTTAGGAACTAGCTTTTATTTTCCAGTACAGTGACATTCCCAGTTAGTATTTTATTTAAACTACTACAAAACCATAAAGGTGTAGCATCTCACTTAACAAGAAAAGGTCCTAGAGAATGTAAAGAAATAGTTTGGATGCTTTCTCGCTTCTTTTCCCTATTGAGTTAGTGATGAATATATTCCTCCTCTTTGTCTCACTCTTCAGTTTAAAAAAGTAAACCCAAACCAGTAAAATAAGCTCAGACCTCGCAAGTATGGCAGAGATCCTTAACATATGCAAGTAGAAACTAAAAAAAAGTAAAATGGGAGTTCCTTTCAAAGTGCTTTAAAAAAAAGCTTTGTAAAAGGCATTTAACTGTTAAACTGCAGTAGGTTGTAACAGCATTTATTTAATTTAGTTTGGCTCAGCTGGTTGCTTACATGGTTGAATGCAGGTCAGAGAGAAGGGAAACATGATTCCCTGGGGTGTAGGATATGGTCGGGTTTGATTTTAAACCAGGTCATAATGCTCATTTCAATTTGGACATTTAGCAATTGATACAAAATCTTCATTTTAGTAGTACAGATAATTCTTTCACACTAAACTCATTACTGCAGTCAACTTAACTAGAGGCTCATTTTGGGAGTGATAGCTGAAATACTTGCCTGGTACAGTGCATTTCCTTTGTTTGATAATGAGTAATATTGACCATTGATGGTGGTGAGGTGGTGTCTCCTTGATCTCAAGAATAAAAATATTTGACAAGAATAAAAATATTTGCCAAGAATTTTACTTTTCTTTCTCCTAAAGGAACTGCAAGTAGAGAGAGCTCCCAGTTCTAGTTTTACAGGGTTTATTTTCAAGAATTCATGTAAACATCTGTGTAGCCAAAGGGCTTTTTTTAATTAAGAAGAATGGCCGTTAAAATTCCATGGCTATTTAAATTTACCATTTATGATTCAAACCAGAATATTAATAAGGGTGCAGACACAAAACTAATGTAGACCATATTAATGTGTAGTTGTTCAAGCTTGTGAAAATGAAGTAAAAATAAACAAAGAAAGCCCCTGGAGACTCATCACTTACTGGGAATGCCTATTAGGTTTTTTACATGTTACAGAATCTCATTAGTCTACAAATTGTCCAGAAACTACTGATACAGATACTGCAATAGGATGATCTAAGTATATATTACATGTCAAAATGTTGAGTTCTGAGAAAGTTAAAGTGAAAGAGGGATTGTAATCTGTCTTTAAAGATTTAATAGAAGGATTGCTTTGGTTTGGGCTGTTAAGAACTACACAAACATGAATTTCCTATTCAGCATGTGCAATACCTATATTTTACCTTAACAAGACTTTTCTTTTTGTAAGCGTTTTTTCATTTGCCTTCAAAGAAAGCAGGAACAGGCCTTTGAAGCGAAAATTCTTTTATTAAGTTACTTTATCTGTAGTATATTTCTGGATATTCTTTTATGGGGAGTTAACTGGAATACATGCTGTGAAATTCTTCCAGTGTGGTAACACTTCTTAAACGGATGGAAAATAAATAATGTCAGGATGGGAATTCATAAAAGCAATTTGCTCTGAGGAAATCATTGGTGTTTAGCCCTTTTTCTTCTTTATGCCATGGGATGTCGTATTGCTAAACTAGTATTTTACAGCTGTGCCTTCCTCATTTGTGTAGTTGGAAGGAGCAGGAGAGAAAGTGGCAGAGATCACAGATTTAAATGCCTGCAGTTGGCCACAGGAGGCACAGTTCCTAGAAAATGGAGAAATGAAGACTTCTTATTTAACCACTCTCTTTCCACACTGCCTCACAAATTATTATTTCTTACTGTGGGTGAGGCTTCACATGGAGTTTGGTGATAACTTGCGACTTAAGGCCACATCCTGACCTGTTTTATTTCCATGAATAAGTAAAAGCCATGAGCTGATCAGATAGGTCAGTGGTGTGCACAAGGGGGGGTCTTTGCTTTGGCATCGACCTCGAGGCTTTGCTTCCTCAGGCAAACTAGGGCTTGTAAGCATTACAAAACCTCCCTGGAGAAGCTGGCATTTTTCTTGGAGCTTTTGCATTCCCCACTGCCTCAGAAGAGGATGCCTGTCTTCTAAGCCCCAGAGTGAATGCAGGATTTGCAGCTGCTATTTGTGAGGTTTGAATAGAAGAAGAAATCAATTCAAAACTGAGAGGTGAAAAAGGCTGTTAAATGCCGCTGCATACCAATCCACTGCATCAGGGAGTTAAAAACAGGGTGGATAAGATGTAAGAAGTAAATACAAGAAGGGAGAAGTAGAGATAGAAGTGAAAATCAGAGAAAATGAAATGCATTGTAATAAACACAAACACACAAAGCCACAGAAAGCTCTGAATGCTGAGACAAATCCAGACTGCAAGCTACTTGTGGCTGTAGTGGTTGCCATCATAAGGACCTGAGCAGTCATAATGGACAGCACAGTGGTCCGTCAGGGATGGGAATCGGCTGTCACCACCTTGGAGCCTGAAAAGGTTATGGGTTAGTTCATATTAGTCTCACAAATGTAGGGTTATTTCTCACCCTTCTGCTTCTCTCCGCTATTTATAATGCAATAAACTGTTATTTCCTGGTACTTCTGTAGCTGTAGAAAACATTACCATCCCTAAATAATCTGCCTTTACACCAACTGTAAAACATTTATTGCAATATAGATGTCTTTGAAGATTTATTACTAGGCTGAAGTCTGGAAATGAGCCAAACACAGTAACAGTGAAATAATAAAACAGTGAAAATTATTAGTACTAGAGAGCAGTTTGGAATTATTTCTGATACAGCTCTGTGACTGCACAAGGCAGAGCCAATTTAGCAGATTCTGCTGTTCTCCATGATCTTCAATAAAATTTTGATTATATCACTCCAAAAGCATGTTTGAATACGGTAGGACCTTTTGTTTAAGGAAAAAAAAAGCAAGCTGTATGATCTGATGATGTAAGACTTAATCTTTGAGAAACTGACTTCAGTGGAAGCATTTATGTATGCTGAATCTATCTAAAAGTTGCATCCCTCATATTGCAACTGGTGTGGAACAGTCTAGCAGTCAACACTGAGTTTACATAATCACAACGAAAAGAGTTATCTGATCTCTCCATGCAAATGTAGTCCCTAGCACTGTGTAAAATATTTAATCTATTGGATGAATTCTAGGTGCACCTTCAGCAACAGAGGTGGTTTTGTACTAACCCTGCAATAAAATAGGGTAAGAAAAGTAAAACTAAAGGAGATCCAGTTTGGAGACCGTATCTTCTGTAATTCAGTAGAAATTGTGAGGTAGTCCATTCAGGCTTTACTACATCTTTATGTCTACCACAGGAACATTACAATTTATTCTAACTACTTTGTGAATGAAATATTTGCCAAAGTGTTTGCGTGCATGAATATGCATCGTTGCTGGTTTGGTTTGTTCATGGTTGGTTTTATTTTTTTGTCCTGGACATCACAAAGGTAAGTCAAGCGCGCAGAAACCTTTCTTGGAAATGACCAGAAAGCAAGAGGCTGTACTGTGATCATAGCTGAGCCATGGGTCCTCTTTACTGGTGTTCACTGGGAATGGCCAGGGATTACTGGTGTCTCAGCCTGGTGTGGCCTGTCCATCCTTTTGCCTATAAAGGCCTCTGTGGGCCACAGGACATTTCTGAAGGCCTTTTACGAAAGTTTTATTCCAAAACACATTGTCCTCAGCTGCATAAAGGATAGCAGTGCCTGGGCACTGGTTTGATTTGGGAAGTTCTGCTGTTGTTTATATTTTACGCATACTCTTGTTGAAGGCTAGTGTAATAGGAATTGTGATTGAGAGTCTGTCACTTAAGAACTTACTTCTCAGATGAAATAATGCTGTGGAATGTAATGCATTTTCTGAGATAACAAACCCTAAAATCGATGTCACTGGTGGTTCTCATTTACTGTGATTTTTGTGCAGGGTCTGTGCTGTTAAAAGTTATTTGAACAGCAAAACATCCGATGATGATTTTCACACTTCCACCCTTGTTGTCTTTGTTCGTATTTATAGGAGAAGCCCAGATGTACAAGCTAAAGAAGAACTGTGGAAACATATTCAGTAAGTATAGTCCTTGTAGGATCCGAGAGACTGCTTGATTTGCCTCTAATGTAGTTTATTCACATGCCCTGCACTGCGGCTGTAGGGCCTTAGGTTCTGATTTAGTTATGTGCCACAGTAAATTATGCGGGTGTTAATGACCTGCTGTGTGTAGAAGATAGTGCAGATCACTGAATGCACTGAGTACAGATGACAGTATGAAGATGAATTATTAAAGAAGAAAACAGAATTTTAGAGATTTATTACTCTATGGCTTTCAAAATGTCCTTGTTTGTAATACTGACACTTTTAGGATGAGGCCGCATATGCTATAGAACTACCAGTTAGGAAAATAGTTAGCTATTCCAAAGTATATTCAGTGTTCAGTATACACAATGTTAATATAGATGGTGAAGCAACAAGATCAGATTTGCAGGGAGGTGAGAGGTGGAGCAGGATGTGACATGCAGTTGAAGCAATCAGGGTGAATTTAGACACTTCTTAATAAGTTTCCTGTTTTGATGTCAAGATAGCTTCAAGGCTCACAATGGCTTGTTTCAGTAAACATTTATCCTAAAGTAATAAAAGATCCCAGTGCTTTTGGAGTTGGCAGCTACTGGTACATTTTTTTTGCTTTGCCTAATCTTTTCTAGGAAGGAGCTTGTGGATCCATCTGGCCTGTCTGAGGAACAACTGAAAGAAATTCCATACACTAAAATAGAGTGAGTTTATGTCAGGATTTTTCTTAGTGAATATAAGAGCGCTTTTCTTCTTTTTACTGTGAAATCTGTCATACTGAAATAGGAATGGGTTTACACATAATCTCTAAGCTTTTTTGTACTCCAAATCTCATCTAAGGTGGGTGGTTGAAAATACTTAGTAATTTTAAAACCTAATTTTCTCTTTCCAAAATATGAAAAAAAAAATCATCTTAATCTCTCCCTATCTCTTCCACACACTGATGAACCTGCTAGATGTCTGTATGTTCTGTATATTTTATATGCCATCTATCAGTCTGGTTTATGTTATACACTAATATCAGAGAGAAATAAATGCAAATAAGCAAATCCATTTATTTCTCAAACTTCTGCTTTCTTTTAAATTTTTATTCCGATCATCTGAGGCACTATTTGACCTCTTCAGACCCCTTCCTTGCTTGTCATGGGCAGCTGCCAGGGCATAACTATTTCCTTAAGAACAGACATCTATTTCCCTGTGATAATTGCCCATTTGGGATGCCAAGTACCAGTGGTAGCAGCTGCATGTGGAATCCCAGTTTGCATTATAATGTGCTTCCAAACCACCACTAAACAGAAAAGGCTGATGTTGAAGCTGTATATATTAATGCAATGTTTATTAAATACATTCATTTTCAAATTTGGGCATGCCAATTTGTGACCTGTGCACTTTTAAAACCTTGAATTCCAAATTCAGAGTCCTAAGAAAAGCATATCTTCTAAATTCAGCAAGCGCAAGAAGTAGTCTGTTATACTTCAATAAAAATGGGAGGGTCTCTCATTTTGCAGCTGAATTTATATTTTTATGCTGAAGATCTGGTTTACTAACCCACTGTTGTGAATTCTGTGTCTCTTTTAGGACTCAGGGCGATCCAATCCGCATTAGGCATTCACATTCCCCTCGAAGCTACCGTCAGTATCGGCGGTCCCAGTGCTCTGATGGTGAAAGATCTGTCCTGTCTGAAGTGAAGTACGTGAATGTGGTTATTAGCAATGGACTAGGTTAATGTCATCTGGAAGTTGTTCAAAGATCATGGTTAGATTAGAAGTGGCATAAATGTGGCTGGTTACTGGCTTAGCAACCCTCTAAATAGTAAGTCTTTGGAGCTAAATGACTCAAATACAAGAACATTTCTGGTATAATCTGGACCACAGAGGCTTACTTAATCCATGTGGAAGGCTAAAAAACTGAAAAAGCCGAAATAAACCTGTATTGCTTTTCTGTGGTAGGACATGAAGTTGCTTAAGGTATGAGAACTCACAAGTTGCCTTCCAGATACCTTCATCCTTAATAGAGTTAAAACATCATCTATATTAGCTCAGTAATTTGTTTTAAGGGAACTCTAGCGTAACATTTTTCAGCAATGGGTGGGTCAGTCTTTCTTAGAAGTCTTATTTGTAAAGGGTGTACTTTGGAAAAGCGACAGCTCCATTCTAAGTTTTATGAAGGCCTTAAATGTCAAAAGTAGTGCCTTGATGATCAACCACTTGGAAGGCTAGTTTTAGCTGGATGGCACCCTAAGGAGATGTGGCATACACATGATTTCAGGTGAGACTCATTTCTTGTGAGGTTGTGGTGTCTCTGTAGGCCAGGAGATGGGAGGAGACAGGCCCCTTAACTAAGGATAGGGTGACCTATGCCCCGATGGTGCCCACTAACTACTGAGGACGAGCATGGTAACTTTGGTTGTCTAAAGTCAGGTGATAAGCCTTCCAGAGTTTTCTTTGTAGCTGTCCGGGTCGGTTTTATTACTCTTCCTCTGCACAGTTATAGTTTACTTCATCATAGCAATATCCTTTTTGTAATACCGTAATTTCAGTGCAAAGACTGATCTGGTGCCTCCACTGCCTGTTACACGATCTTCAGAGGTGAAAGGTCCCAGCATCCAGTTGACTCAACAGGTTAGTAATTATGCATCCTTTGTAATTTTCCCTTTTGGAGGGAAAAGGGAGGAGGTGGGTCTAGTGCTTTATTTAAATTAGATCTTTGTTTTTCAGGGAAAATTAAAGCTGACAGATTTTTTCGCAGCAGTGTTACTTGAAGTTTTATGTTTTGCTTATATTTACACTTTGTTTATATTTCAAAATGTATGTAGTTCTGCAGTGTATGTGCTTACAAACACCTGCTTGTGCTACTGGAGGACTCTTTCCCAATTTGAGTTTGATGCTTCCTTAAATTGATACTCTGTTCTCCATAGGAAGAGAAACAACTTTCACAATTTATTAAAATATGCAAATGTGCTTAGGATGCAGTTGTAATCACAACCTACTGGCATTTATTCACCTCGTCTTAGAGGTCCTCTTAAGAGTTTTGTTGCTTGGGCTTGAAGCATTGCTTTTTTCTTCTTTTTTTTTCCTCAAATGCCGAATTTTTTTTACTCTCTTGAAATCTAAAAAGGGTAGAATGTGTCTTTTTAAATGTAATCACTGGCTTTCATCATAAATTATGGTACCATATCCTTCAATTTTGAAAGTTTTATTAAGCTCAAAATGTAAGAAAAATTATATTCAAAAAGCACTTACAGGTCTGTTGTACAAAGACACAAAAGGAAAACAAAATCATGGAAGGGAGAATTCCAGGTACCTAACTTCCCACACCATTCATCGTATCTGTTAATCTGGCATGTGGACATAGCAAAACCGCATGCTGATTATGTAGTTTGGAAACCGCACAGAATTCAAACAGCAAAACCTGTGATCTTTTATAAGTAGTTAGAATAACTTAATCTTGAACAATTTTTAAAAAATAAACAGATACTTTTCAATTTAAGGCTGACTAACACTCTACCTGTCCTTTGATAGGAATTAAGTTTGAGGATACTTTTATTCCTGCATATGATGGAAATTGAAAAAGATGAGCTGTCCTTGATGTTTCTGTAAGGACTTGCTCCAGTTGTGAAGAGGAAGTTTGTATACTTAAGGCTAAACACATTTATGTGCTTTGTAGAAATAAGTAACTTGTGTAATTGAGTCCTATTCAAAATTCACATTGTTTTATTTCCATTCTTATCCAATACAGTGTGGCTTAAATTCATTCCCTGGAAGGAATTTATGTTACAGTGTTCAGTGTCCACAAACACCTCTCTTTTCCCTCTGCCCCAAACTCTCTCACAACAGTAGTCATAATTCCGTGTGAGTGCTTGTGTGCAGTGTTTTGCTTAATATCAAATAATTAGTCGTGGCACTTCCTGAATAGGGAATATGAATCCAAATAGCACATAGGGGCAGCAGCTGGCAGGGCAGAGGGGAGGCAAAAGGGTGAGAAAGTTCTGCTTGATCAAATAAATGTAGTAAATGTAGAGACTCTAATATTCCTGTGGTGGGTGCTTTTGTATAGATATCTGTATATCTGTGTGTGTACGTACTCCTTTATCCTTAGCCTAGGGCTGTCATAACAACAATCACCAAAATACTGTATTTAAATTCTGCTATACCTTTTCAACAGCGTGACTTCATTTGTTCCCTTCAGAGACAGAATGGATCTGAAGACAGCCTAATAGAAGAGACAACTCAGCTATCCACTAGCATTGATGGAAAATCCACCACTAAGATCATAAAAACTGTACAGGTGTCACACTTCAAGGTGGAGACTTGACTGCCGTAACTGAAGATGGTGAATGGATTTTATTCTTTGGAAACTGAGAATTTGTGTGTATGTGTGCAAGGGAATGAAATGAAGTTGACGACGTAGCAATTTCTTCAGGACACTGCAGCCTGCTTGCGGGGAAGGCCAAGCAATGCTTTTATCACTGACACTGTTCTAGTGGTGTGACTGATCAAGGAGAAGCTGCCTGATTAGACCACCAAAAATAGAAAGTCTTAGTAAAACATTTCCAAAAATGAACAAAAAAAAAGGGGCTTTATGGTCTGCTTTGTAACTGAATAGCCTTTTTCCAAAAAATGACTGTTAACTGACATGATCAGGACCAGATGCTTCAAGAGAAGCAAAATAGTCATATTTTTGGCCAATTGTGCAATACAGTGATATGGGGAGAATTATCTTCACAATTTTATATGGGGATCAACTTGTGTCCAGAGACATAAGGACTGATAGCTCTTACAAGGTTTATTTTAGCCTAGCACAACAACACATGCTTGTATTGTTAATACAAATGTTGACTCAGCTTGTTTTAGCTCAAAATAATAGACTTGGTAACACCCTGTAGCAGAGTTCCAGAGGTGATACACTTACTTTCCCTTGGCAGTTTTAAGTGTTCTCAATTTTTAAGGCCCTTTTATGTAGAGGGGCTATTTAATGGAACATTCCATACCATAGCAATACGTCTATCACCTTACAGTAAACAACACTGGAAAAAAACATGGCTGATGTGTACTGACCCACCACATGAAGACTGCTCAGCAAGTCACTTAAGTACTGGTTAAATGAAACTTGTAGAGTAGGATTTAAGACAGCTAGCAAATAGCTTTTTTTTTTTTTTTTTTTTTTTACTAGATTAGCAGTCTGCCTTAATCTCTTTTCATATGAATTAATCAACGCTAGTACCTTCTGATACTTTTCTCTGAGCCATTTCTACTATGATAAAATGACAAAGGCAGTATTTCAGGTATGGTAATTGCAATCTCTTTTGTCATGGTAGGAATAGTAGATTTTAATGATGCTGCACATTAAGTGGGGTATTTCCTAGTACATATCTGAAGTGATGCCTAGCTCTTCTTTCCTATCACTTTGTACAAATAGCTGAAAGTCATTCCTGAGCCTCCCATTTCTCCACAATCAGCACACAGGTGAGCCTTCTGGAATTGCTAACTTATTGAGAAGCTTAGTAAGATCTTTTGTTTTGTGAAACTAACTTTTGGTAAGTGTAACCTCCAAACTAAATACTGAATTTGTCAAAACAGCATTGGAAATAGCTGTAGTAGCTCATGTGTCGTTTCACATTTGTCCTCCTTAAACTCAATCTGCACTGCCTCCAAACATTTGCAGCACCATACCAGGGGACTGCAGCCCTGCCAAAAGAGCTATTTGAGCATGGCAGTGAGCATAAGGCATACAAATTGTGTTACAAGAGGCTTGGGATTACTAATATACATTTTAAATAACAAAACTGAGAAGTGAAATCTTGTATGATGTGTTTCATTTTTTGATACTTTATTGTTTCATGATCTGCAATGGTCAGGTGGATGTTACTAGCCAAGGTGGCAGCCACACAGTTTGTATATTCCTACCACAGTACGGATTAGTCTGCATGTTGGGAGGTGCTGCATCGTGCCAGGGAAGGCAGATTCACTTCATAAGTATTTTTCTTTGACCGCTTCTTTTGGACAGTTCTGCTTCCTCAGTATCAGTGAACAAATCTAAGGGAAGGAAAGAGCTTAGCACCCCTTGTGGCAAAAAATCTGTTTTCATGGAGGTTCTTCAGCATTTTCTGAATTTACTATGGATTTCATCCTAGGATATTGTTGGTCTTGGTGTAATTTATTTGCTCAAACTGTTTTGTCTCTTAAATGATTTCATTGTCATTGCTCCGATTTAAAGTGATACTTTAAGATCTATTTATGACCCTGTGTAGTATTCTCACAAGCACCAGTTAGAAAACCAAACCAGAAAAATAGAGAGAAAAAAAACCCAAAACTGCAAAAAAAACCCCCAGCACTGTGGCAAAGACTGTGGTGATACAGGTTAATTTAGAGCATCACGATCTTTAGGAAGACTACTGACATACGGCACATGACACAAGAACGGGATAGTGAATGCCACTCCCTATTTCTTCAAGCAGGTGTTCCAAGCTGGAGCATTATGTGCTTGCTTGTAATTTGTTGCTTTCTAAATCATTACTGTTATTCTACATTCCTTACTCAGACACAGGCAAATAGACCATACCTATTCCTGTAGGAGGATTTGTGTTTTTATTATTTGGAAATTACCTCTACAGAGTGGCTGTATCTTGCCAATTCTTAAATATTGATCAAGAAGATAATTACTTGTAAAGGTTTATATCCACCCGCATGTATTACTGAATGTTGTCATCTGCCTGTGGGCTTTTGTGTGTTATTGCTGGATACCATCAGCTAAGTGTGTGGTATTTTACTTATACCACTGCATCAGAAAATAGGCATCTGTAGATGGCTGGCCTCTGGCAGCTCTGAACTACACCTTGTCCTCTCCACTGGCTACCCTTCCCAGTTTTCTTGGGGCTTTCACTGCCTAGAGGTAGCTATGTTTGCAGACCTGGAGTTTGGAGGTCAATCCAAAATGCTTGTACCTCCTGATGAGTCAGGCAAAAGACAGGAGATGTATAATCGTGTCAGGCAAAGCTTACCCTGAGGTTGGATGCCATACAGACCTGTCCTCACTTGAGACGTTCTTATCCTAACTCTGCTTCTAGTGTGCTGAACTGATCTCAGGCTAACAATTTTAACTTTGTGCCTCTTCATTTACCTCTTCTGAGAATTCTGTAAGTGCTAGTAATAGCAAAGTTTCGGAACTCTTGCTTATTTAAGTAGCAACACCTTCAACATAGATATACCTCTTTGCAAAATGTATTTAATACAATAAAGAGGGCTTGCTAAATACACCACAAAATGATTTTTTGTATTTCTCATGCTGGTTTCTTTCATTAGGAGCTAGCCTTGACCTGCTGTTTTCTATACTGCGCTTCTTACCACCACCCCTAACCTTGCAACTCATGTTCTCATTGAGCTGATTATACTGAAGATGTCAGTTAGGGGAAAAAGAAAAAAAAAAGCACTACTTTTTAAGTTGCCAAATCCATCATCTTTATACAAGTGAATACTGAACTGCACATTTTCTTTTGGGAAAGCCTGTTTAATTCTAAGCTCCCTAGAAAGATGTTTGAAAACTACATAAACATATCAATGTGATGAGTATGTTCTACGTACACTAAGTATTCATGAAGCGACTGTGTGCTTTATTTTAAATTGAGTTTGATAGATGGCTATGTCAATACTTGTGTCCAAGTTATTTAAAAGTCAAGTAAAACTTGAATTTTTAGGGCATTCCATGGTTGCCTGTGTCTTATTTACATTACACAAAGGAGCAAATCCTTCAGAAACAGATTCATTTGACAACACCATCTGGTAAAAACAGGTGTAATACCAATTAAAATCCACTTGAGGATACCGCTTTTCTAGATTAAGTATTTTTCTTGGTAGCAGAAAGTTGTCAGCATTTTATACTTGCAATGCATATCCATACTAATTTCCTTTCTTATCTAAAAATCACCAGAAAGCAAGACCAGACTACATAAGCTGTGAAATTAAACACACAGATGCAGAGCCAGCGTGGCGGATGCTCTCTCTTTAACATGCCCGTTTTAGTTTCTGTCCTGTATTTGTCTCCTTGATAAGAAGAGATGTGTTACTCTTATCAAGCTGCACCTGGGGAGTTTGAGGCTGGATGTTAGGAAATATTTTTTTTCACTGAAAGGGTTATCAAACCTTGGAATAGTCTACCCATGGCAGTGGTGGAGTCTCTATCCCTGGAGATATTCAAATGGTGTGTTGACCCTGGTACTTAGCAACATGGTTTAGTGGTGAGCTTGCAGTGTGGGGTTGAAGCTTGGACTTGATGATCTTGAAAAGGGGGGGGGGGTGACAAAAGAAGCACTCTTGAGGCTTTTTAGGAATACAGTCATTAGCCACTCATAAAAACTAAATGGCAGTCCTAATGCTTAACACCACTTAATGTTTACCAGCATTACTATTTTAATGATCTGTGCTCCTTACACCTACCCGTTCCTTCCTCTGCGTCACTTTTTATTTGTTGCACCACACTATGAAACAGTTATTACGCACTGAAGCTTCAGATTTTAGTTTTTCTTGTTGAAAGGGAATTCACATTTTAGACAGTCATCATTAAAACTTGGCATTAGCTGTTGTTCTCGAGTTTAAATAAAGTCTTAAAAGCTATTCCTGCCAATCTTGCACTTTAAGAACAAAGACCAATGAGCAAAACTCCTGAACAGATGGTATCTTCATGGAATATAATCCCCAACAGCAACCCAAAGCTTTCAAGTGCATCAAGTAATTAGATGCTGGATCACTAAAAATTAATTACTCTTGTCTAAGCCTCCTTCCCTCTTGACAAACGAAAAACTAACTTATGCTTAGACTCTGCATTAGTAATTTGCCTACATATATCTATATGGTCTGACACAACAAGCCAAAAGAAGGAACAGTCAGTTTGGCAAGAGACACAGAGCAAACAGTAAGACACAAAAAAAGAGACACAGTCCAGGAGAGGGCTTCGGGGTGGACACAGGATTTGGTATTTCAGAGA
>VWZK01019291.1:280802-328420 GCA_013396935.1 Baryphthengus martii | reverse complement strand
TTTTTCCCTTTTTTTTTTTTTTTTTTTTTTTTTTTTTTGCTAAATACTGCTACTCTCCTCTTGAATTTCATATAGCTAGAACTGTAACTTTCAATCTGGGATATTTTGAGAAACCCAACTGTTTTTCTGAAGTAGAAGCAAAATTTCTTTGCTGGTTTGCATAGCTTGATAACTTGGATCAAGTTTCATAGCCATACTTTACCTGTCTAGGTCAGATGTCAGCCTTTCAAAATTCTTAAGAATACAATAAACCTGGGTATCTTGACCAAGAAAGCAAGGTGGCAATAATCCATGAATATTCAACTGTTGCCTCTCCTCCAAGGTAAAAGCCATGCCCTGAAAAGAGAAAAATAAAAAAAGTGTATACATATATATGAGAACTATCCCTTTTAAGAAAATTCTTCAGCAAAATATAGCACAGTTAAAGTCAGTATCAGAGAAAGTATTTAATATTAAACTGAATTAACAATTACGCAATGATTTTGCAAAAAGTTTTTATTGAATCGTAAGAGAACAGGCCTGTTGTACAGTACAGTAACTCCATCCCAGTACAGAAGGAGTTAAGCTGGTCTGACACTACAAGACTATTACCTGCAAAATAATTAATTACAGCAGAAGAAGAGAGCAGCAGTATATTCTCACTCACTCATTTCTTTGGCTGTCTTCTAAACACAAAGCATGGATAATGTCCCTTTGCAGTGTGAATAACTAAGACCTTGAAAAATTTCCAGATATTAAAAGCATGCTATCTCAGATGTTCATGTGAATTTTTAACAAAACTCTGTGGTACAATAAAGTTACCACTATAATTTTATAGTCAAAGAGCCTAGTCCAGCACCTCGTGAAGTTAAGTCAGTAGAAAAAAGCCAATAGTGAGTTCAGTGCAAACTTATTTCATTTTTTAAATTCACATTCAGTTACAGTAAGAAAGACCTGTACAGACTTACTGGATTTCCTTATTGCATCCAGAAAAGACATTTAAAAGTATTTAGTATGTTACGTGGACAGTCACAGAATGCTTAAACACCAGCTTGTAGATCGGCAGAGACTAAAAAATAGCCGCTTTAAATGAGGTCCGTCTACATAAAACGTCTTCAAAATTACGCACAATTTCTAAGACAGAGAATGCCTTTAAAGCAGAAACATGACCATGGGTTTAGCACACTAGTATGAGACTGCTGAACTTTAACTTTGTTGTGGTAACTATAGCCAGGCAGGACTGACCAGTTTTAGGGGATAAAAACTGGTCCCCCAGTTTTAGAGGTTAAAAAGGAATGCCAGAGGAGTTTCTTCAGTTATGACCTATGAAATCTGTGCATTTGTTTCACATTAGAGCCACTGGTTAGTGGCTCCACAGACACGTTACAGGTCTCCTTTAGCATCATCCCTCCACTACTTCTACTCCAGAATAAGTACAGGCAGATCTGCAGGAGTCTTTGAGGTGTCTCTCTAAGGTTAACACCAAAAATGTCTATAATATTTGCAATACACTGATAATGTAGCTTAAACATATTCAAAAGTTAAAGTACTAGAGGTTGGATAACATTTGTTACCCTTCCAAGAAGACTTGTGTGCATGTATATACACATATATAAACAAGCTATTAGACAGTTGCCTAATATTCTACACCTATTGTACAATTATACACAAAACACTTTTGGTTTTTCATAAGAAACAAATTGAGAAAACACCTTGGGAGAGATAAAATAGGAAAAAAATGGCAATGTAATATTTCTGCATCTGCTTTCCTTTGGAAAAATAAATACTACTACTACTAAGATACTTTCACACTACCTCTACAAATATGCTGTTAAAATTTCTTTGTTCATGCTACCATTAGAATAAGCTGGGACAACAAATTACAGGAAAAAACAGGTAAAAGTAATACATCCTTCAAAGCACAAAGGCATCCTTCAATGTACATCTGCACTACTCCTACCTTTTCAAGGGAACAAATTCACAGTCCTTTACACAATGCTGTTACTGCTTTTCACACAACAGCTAGTGAGTGATGCAACGTGGAAAATTCGTACCACTTAGTTTGACTACCTGGATAGGCTGTCGTTTTGCTTTTTGTCAGTTTTGTTTGTTTTTTCCCCCCCCAGCTATACTCACCTCACAGGAGCTTACTCTTACAGAATAAAAATGCACTATAAAATCTTCCTATCACTTACTACTGTACTCTTATACTACTTTTAATCTAAGTAATTTTCAAGTGGTATGTCATTGTTCCTCGAAAAAAAAGCAGAAAAGGAAAAAACCCTCAGGCAATCCTACCACATTATCTGCACTAAAATACCACCAATCAAGTTGTTACCCTTAAGTGAAATGATGACCCATAAATAAGGAAGAGAAAAATTTCATAATGAACTCTTTACAGAACATCAAACATTTCCAGAACAAGTTCCTCCCACACATAGAAATGGAGAGAAACCAAGTTTAATAAAGGTCAATAACTGTTTTGCTATATTTTTCCATGCATGCAAGATTTCAAAGGTCTCCAAAAGCATACACAAACTCTGTTTTTTCTTGTCTCTACATGAATTTTCTGTGGAGAGATATCATGAGCGTCTTCAGCTGCTATTACATTTTGAATGATCATGGAAAAAGGCACAGTCAATGCTCCTCATAAGTGTACTCAAACTTGATCCCTCTTAATCTCCAGTAGACTGTTTTTGACTTAAAATAACCCACATAAAAGCAGTGCATGTGTGTTCACACGCACACACGCTTCAGCATCAGTTCCAAATGGCTGGACTTCAGGGAGCTGCATAGTTCTAGAGGATCTCTCAATGCTGTCAATAAAGTAGCAAACCAATATTCTCTGTATCTCTCCTTTCCTCTGCTTCTACTAGTCAAATTTTATGAAAGAAAAAAAAAAATAAAAATCAAAAAGTCTGTTTGCCTTCACTTTAGGAATAAGATATGAACTTCAGTTACCATGACAGGGTTTCCTCTCTTACTGGAAAATATATTTTATTTTAAAAAACAGACATGTGAAAAGCTGATGCATCTGGCCAAGTGTCTTAAAAAAAACCAAACCTACTTTGTCTTGGAGCAGCATATTTTCCACATATTGCTACAGCTCCCACAGTAAGTGTTAATTTATTTTGGGCATTACTACAAAAATACAGCATCCATCTACACCTCCTATGCTATACAAAGTTTTAAAATTCTTTACTTGCATACTCTTCTTTGGCACAGATATGATGAATTTTTCAAATTTCTAAGATGGCATGTTAGCTCCTTTTTTCCCCACTCAGACATTGTACATGCTCAAAAGAAAAGAATTATAATTAAAACTATTGCCTGATGATTCGATAACAGAAGACCATTTTATGCCATAAATGTACGCTATTCATCTGCTTATAATAGGAAGAGCTCAGCTACATAAGCTTTGTGGCTTATGTCTAGATTTCTTACTCTAGCTTCTCAGATTTTCTTCGTCAGAATTCGTTTTTTTTCCTGTTTGAAGTGTTGTTTCCCAGCCATCCAGCAGAGAGGGCTCTAGGTCCAGCTTGGTTTACACACTTCTTTCTTTTCCTGAGAGCCACATTTTGTGCACACCTGGATGGGACAGACTTCCACCATCGAAAGTGTTTCTCAGCTACAACAAAAGGTGTGGACATTTTTATTTTGCATTCTGTATTACAAATTATTTGTCCAAGAATAACAACAGTGTGACAACCTAAAAGGAGCACAAGGGCAAGAGTCTGCAACTGTAAGTATTAACCTTTGTGTAATTTGTTTTGATTTATTCACTGCTTTATGCCTTCAAAGGATGACATATACATCCTAGAGATGAAAAGCATGGTTATTATTAAGCCTTCTAGGTAAGAGGTTGCAGTTCTTTAAGGGCTGTGTTTCATATGTTTTTTTACATACTCTGCTTTTGGTAAGACCAAGACATTCTTCAGCCACTTCATCATCTTCCTTTCTCACAAACCTCTTGGTGGAACTGTTGGGGTCTTTTTTTGCTCCTTTGACTCAAAAGCCCTCTCATGATCTCAATTGTGCAGAAAGCTCTCTGAGTCCAGGTTTTTTCATTTTCAAATAGTTCAGCTTATTGCAAATACATTTAACTCTGAATTCATCTCTCCATTTGTAATGTTGTGAAGTTTTGTAATCACAGCAGTGATTTCTACTACTGCATATTGCTCAGTATTCTTTCATTATTTAATCTCTACCACTTCATCAACTCAGCTGTTAATTGTATGTCCTCTGCTCGGCCTCCTTTTTTCCCCCAAAATCCCTCAACTACAAGGTTGTTTTAGTGCAATTACATATAGATCAGTGCTCTTGTTCAGCTGCAGTACTGAAAAGTCATGAAACAGAATCAACAGGGCAACATCGTCTTGTACCAGAGAGCTTTTTGCACTGGCTTTCGACTGAATTCAAGCACAGAGAGCATTCAAAACATTTCAAGAGCTGTCTCAGCCTCAGTTCACATTCAGCAGACAGGCCTTATCTCTTAACAGAAATCAGATTGTATTGACATAGATTTTGTTCAGTTAGCATATCTGAAGCTTATCTAATTGCCAAGTTTATATAAACTTCTCTAGAAAAAGAGTGCACTGAAGGAATGTGTGCATCCTGTCTATGCACTGATGAGATTCAGCTTCACTAAAGGGTAGTCAGAACCATCTCTAAACAGTATTCATTGAAGGGATTCTCCTCCAATTTCTTTCAAGACCTAGCCCTCTTTTGTTCTAGTCAGCCAAAATTTCCATTTTCAGAAACTCCTACTCATTTAGAAAAAAAAGTTTCTTTCCTTCTGTTGGCCTCACTGCAGGTATGACACAGGGGTATTAATTAGCCATGGCCACATCCAAGGTTCCCTGACTCAGTGACTCTTTCCTTAGCCTCTGGTAAGAAGATCAAGGCTTATAAGACATCCTTGGGACTCAGGAGACAACAATCAACACCAACATCCAAATCCAAGTATCTGCACATATATTGGAGCTGACTCGCTCTGTGGAGGTAGCAAGGAAGAAATTAAGATGAAGGTAAAAAGGTGTTGCAAGGAAGTATATCTAGAAGTACTATCTATTCTACACAAAAGAAATCTCTGGATTGCTGCTGATCTAAGATGTTACAGAGAAAAATAAGTTTCTAAACTATTTTGGGGACAACAGACAAGTAGGTTCACTGTTGTCTCATAGTCCATCAAAAAGTAAAGAAGTTCTCAGATAAAAAACTTGTTCTGTGTATCTAAAACATAAAAGTGCAGTGAACCAATTTCAACGGTATTGTGAAAGAATCACCCAAATCAGAGATACTCACATGTGCACAACATCTGCTGCCATGGCTGGAAGGAGGACAGCTGGCTCTACGCCACCTCTTGCAGCCTCCCGCTGCAGCAGTTGGTAACCTTGAGCAAAGTAAAAGAGGCCAAGGAGTGATCTGCCAGATAAAGCTCTGATAAAATCCCACAGCTGCCTGAAATACAAGTGTGCTCAAGATCTGAATCAATTCTTTGAACAAATGGACTTACAAAACACTGCAGTTCCATATTCAAGGAAATCCAAAGAAGAAGAATGCCTTTGGCAGAAAGACCGAAAACATTCTCCAGTTACTGGGCAAAGACTTTCCCCAAGATGTCCCAAACAAAAAATCAGTGCTACCACTACTAGTTTGCCAGTCACACTTGATCCCCTAAGTGCTCACACCACTTCATGGATAAGATTGTCTCCAGCAGAAAAGTCAACTGCAGAACTAGACACAGTCTTTAGGAAAACACGATCTTTGGTATGTTTAACTGTTTGCAAGCAATTCTTTTCATGGAATCATCACAGCTGGAAAAGATCTCTAAGATCATCACATCCAACTGTCAATCCCAAAAGAAAAAAAAAAAACAAACAGAGAAACACCTCATCATTCCACTAGAGCATATCCTGAAGTGTTCTTAGGCTGAGGAAGCAACAAAACACAGGTATAGTTCTGCTACATATAAGCTACATGAAAATTGTTTCAGGCACCTAAAATACCATACCCTTTAAGATCAGAATATTTTAAAAACAAAACAAACAACACTCCCCCTGCTCTGTAAAATTCTACACATTCAAAGAAATTTTTAGAAAATAGCTAATGAATTTATCTATGAATAATGAATAGCACATGAATTTAATGTGGTTTAAGATACATATAAGAGTTTTTAAATCTTCAAATCCATTTATTTTATATAATTTGTATTTTTAAAAAATCACCTTATGAACACGCAAAAATAAAGTTCTAAAAGCATTTCCTCTCCATTTTGCATTTTTATTATCTGAACATGACTCCAGAGAAAGCAGAGAAATACTTTAAATACTCTATATCCAACCCTCATTTCAAGGCACAATACTCCAGGAAATAGTTAGAATAACTAATGGAGCACATGCTGCGTAAACAACTAATTCTGCTGAAAATAAATGTGGTTCATGGCAATGCATTGGGGTTGGAGCACTTCATATGACTAAAGATGTTATTGCCAGTTTCTCTACCCGTTCTTGTCGTGATGGCCAAAAAAATACTACAAGCACAGGCAACTAATGCAGCTGTCTCTTCTGCAACCAGAGCTTTAGGCCAGACTGGTCACACAAACGACCACAGTAGGTAATGAGAAGTAGTGATTTTTTTAATGGTGCAAATTCACCCACAGTTTTCTGTCACTAGAGATCTTTTTTTGAGC
The DNA here is from genome assembly GCA_013396935.1 of Baryphthengus martii. Classification (NCBI taxonomy): domain Eukaryota; kingdom Metazoa; phylum Chordata; class Aves; order Coraciiformes; family Momotidae; genus Baryphthengus; species Baryphthengus martii. The sequence goes on along the minus strand of VWZK01019291.1, from coordinate 321,750 downwards.
CTGAGGAACAAAATAGCCCCACCAACTGTCAACTTCCAGTAACTCAGAGTTCCACGCTTCTTTATAGGAATAGTCTGTTGTAAAAATTATATGTAAAAAAAAAAAAGGGCTTGAATAGCAGAATCCAATTTTGTTTAAAAACAATGATTATTAACATTTTCAAGACAAAAACCTGTCAATCCTTTTAAATGGTACTCATGAAGACAAGGGGCAAAGATGACAAATATAAATACAAGTTGGTAAGAGGAACGGATATGACCACCAACAGAAAGTTACCATAATTTGAGTAAAGTTACCGTAGTTTGAGCCTTAGGTTAAGAGATGAAAACTGAACAGGAAAATACAAACTTTCTGTTGCAACACATAAGAAAGCTCAATGAATTTTCAGATGCAAAGATCAGTAACCATTTGTAATGCAAACATTATCTAAAGTATTATTAGACTGCAAGTAGAAAAGTCACTGGTGACACAGAACTGCCATCTTTCAAAAAAGTAGAATCATAGAATGTTAGGGGTTGTAAGAGACCTCAAGAGATCATACAGTCCAATCCTCTGCCAGAGCAGGATCACATAGGGCAGGCCACACAGGAACGCCTTCAGGGGGGTTTTGAAAGTCTCCAGAGAAGGAGACTCCATAACCTCTCTGGGCAACCTGTTCCAGTGCTCCATCATCCTCACAGGAAAGAAGTTTCTCATATTTAGGTGGAACCTCCTATGTTCTAGCTTGTCAGCACAGTTATTTTCCCCAAATGTATGCTCAGATCTCCATGTGGGCATTTGAGGCACATCAGTTAGCTCTGGATTTTGCATTTTGGATTAAGGTTTAAAAATCAGTATACAAGCTGGTTATTTACAATCCATTAGCTTCTTTGGCAGAGCAACTGTTGTTTTGTGGTCTTTGTACAGTACCTAGTACACAGGTACCCTGGACTACAGCTGAGTTCCCTAAGACAGCAGTGAAACCTGCTACTAAGCTCCTGAACTGCAGTTTGGAACGCCAGCTACACACAGGTAACTACCCTGGCTGGGAGGAAGAAGAAGAAAGCCAGAAAAGGACTGGTGAAGTGTGAACAGCAGAATCCAGTTTAGATAAAGCACTTGTGCTCCTTTTGATAAGCCCTGGTGCACAGACATGCATCAGGACTTGCGAGACTGTGGGGCATGCTGAAGGGAAATGAAGAAAAATGTATTATAGTGGACGGGCAGAGCACTGACCATACAAGAAAAGAGGAAACTGTCCTAGCTTCAGCTATAAGATGCCAAAAGGCACAGGTTTTGGTTTATGCGCATTTTTTAAACACAGCTTTTTAGCAACTGTTTAAGTTGATGAACTATATCCTGACATTTGGCATTATCATTTCAAGATCGTTTTTCTAAGAGTTGTGATAGATCTGCTGCAGGATCTGGTTTTCGGTGGATTTTTTTTTTTACAGTTTTAAGGAAAGCCAAGAGACCTGAAGTATACTCACAGCCCAATTCTAAGTCCACAGGGTTTTCAAAAGCAAACTTAAAAAGTCAAGTCAACGGGCAAAACTGAATCAAAAGTCAAAACCAGCTTCCAACAAATAAAGCACAAATAAATACAGTAGCTAATAAACACACCCAGGGACTTCTGACTCAAAACAAATGGAGACGGCCAGAAGAGATCAGACTTCTCTTGGCAAATTCATCATGGGAATGTGTGGGCAGCTTGGCAGCCTCACAGTGAGCTGATACGGTGATCACATAGAAGCATGATTCAGACCAACGCCTTAGAAATGACACATCACAGCATTCTTCTTTTAGCAATCTTCCTTTATCCTACAGTAAACAATTATCCGAAAGTAAGCAAGCAAACCTATTTAAAGAAACCTTTTGTATACATTTGTTTTATTATACATATACCCAGTAAAACATTTTTGCATTGCATAATCTCTCCTCACCTGAAGTTTGTAAAGGCTGCACTACACAAACAGCAGGCAATAACAAGCTGAACAGTAAAACAAGCCACCAAAGATAATAATATATAAAAATATATTGCGTGCTGTGGTATAATGTTGAATGGAACTGAGTGTAGATAGACATTAAATTTAGATGTTCATATGCAATCTAGGTAGCTATCCTCCCCTGATAATTAGAGGATATATAGTACTGATTGACATAAAAAGACTAAAGAAAGATCTAGCTCACCCTAGAGCAGATACCTTGCAGTCAGTAATCCAGATTGCTCCAGTGACTGTGTTGACCATAGACCATATTCAGATTTAGACACATAAGCGCCTATTGTCAGTTGGGAGGCTTGAAGGTATTGGAGAAACCAGCATGGCACAGCTTATTATGGCAATGTTATCAACTGTAAATCAACTGCACAGAAGACTTGCACAGCAATAGATGAAAGCCAGACGTAGTAGTTCTGTGTATTTCAAGGAGCACTTGTTGCCTGTATGTGGGCTGCTACATCAAGCCCCGATCATCTCTTTGATTCCTCAATCCACGTGTCCCATTAAAAATCATCTTACCCTGAATCCTTCATATTATTATAGGAATTTTTAACCCCAAAGCAACAAAAAAAAAAATGCTAGAGCTGCATTTGTACACTTTCAATCAGAGCTGGTTGTCTTAAAAGCAGATTTCATGTAATTTTAAAGCCATAAAATCATTTACAAAGTGCAACACATAAGAGGACAGAACACCTGGCACCCCACCTTCCAAACTCACAGACTTGTACATCTTACAGCACCTGCAGCTGAAATGACTTAGATGATCAGAGGGAATCTGTGTTAGAGTAAGATCTACAGAGATGCCTTGTCTCCTACTTTTCACATGAGAATATCACTTCTGCAGTTTAGTAGGCATGAGCTGGTGGGAATGTGCTCCACAGATCCCCATGTCCGTGGATGCAGAAATAGTCTCCAGCACACAGGAGGTGGCACTGTGCCTGCCAAGAGGCAGTGTGTGAAGTCTCCCAAAATCTGCAGAGCTCCAGAGACTGGTCGTGCTGCTAACTCTGTAAGAACCCATAAATTCATCACACCCAGAGTCACCAGCTCTGCATGAGGCCCCCAAGCACATGATCCCCTCGAGTTGCACAAAAAGTGTTGGCTGCTGCTTGCATACAAGGACTGTGGAGAGATACCTGATGAAACAAGGGGCCCTAAAGGACATTCTGAACATCCAGTTCAAGGGTGCACCAGTACAAGCCTCTGCTTCCCAGCAAAGAGGAAGGCTGCCCTCCCCACTGCTGCTCCCTCCTACAACAAACGTGCATGAGAGAACTGCAAGCTGGCTCAGTGAGCACAGTTACCTGCTATTAACAGTAGCAGCTTGATTCTGTTAGTAATTGCACTAAATTACTAAGAGACTTACTAACAAATGTTGGTTGTGATCCATGTCTCCTCTGACTCAAATCTGTAGGAAGGACATCATACCAGTGTAGAGACACTTGTCTCAGCTCTCTTGGTTGCTGCTGCAGCCAAGACCAAACAGCAGCATGACGCACAACTTAAACTGCAGAGACAAAGATGCTGAACAAATATTCTGGTTGGGTTGCTTTTTTTTCATCCATAGCTATTTCAGAGCCATTTCTATTAGTTTAAAATTCCCTTGGGATGTTTTGACTTTCAAAGAAGCCAACTTAGGAAAGCTCTGGCCATGGGAACCATTCTGGAAAGAGACAAGAGCAGTTTACAACATTGCTTTCAAACTTGGCAAGCATGTTCTTATGTCAGATGTCAATTTTCAACACATCTTACCTATCCTATAGATTAAAAGGATTGGATGTAGGCCACTTTAGAGCTCTAATCCCCTGGATGAATCTTGGTAACAAAATTAATCTTGTTAATTACTGCCATTGTCAGTATTGTCTGTTCCCTACAGGGGTGTCAATGTGCACTTTCATGTTTAGATACATAATTTATAGCCACAGGATTTAAAAATCTAATGCACAATAACGATTTATTTTTTAAAAAGATGTCACTAAGTTTTACTGGACCATACTTGAAATTCTACTTAAGAAATTAATTCACTTGTACAGTAGATGCTGTGAGTCAGTACTGGTATAACTCTAATCACGATGCTGGTGATGCTATGAGTGAAATAGCTAACATGGAATCTCTCTATTCATTAAGGGAATTTAGATGAGCATGGCATCAGCTGACATGAAATATGTTAACTAGAATGATTCCAAATAAAATGTCACATAAAAGCTCTCTAACTGTAATAATTGAACAAATAAAGTCTCCAAGTATGCTGTCTCTGATATTCAATATTTACATTTGCAAAATCTGATATTATTTGAGCGCCAGTCATGGTTTCCATGTAGGTCGAAGAGGAATTTCAGTGATTGCCAGAAATTCCATCTGTCTAAAATAAGTACTTAACCAAATACAGGTTAGTAAGTCCAGAAATCCCGAGGGGATTTGATAAACCTGATATGCTTAACAGATTTTACTGTTGCCTTTCAGAGACTAAACAGATTACCAGCTACTGTATTCTGGGCTTCCAAGTGGACTAAGCAACAATTTTCTCTTCTCTAGCATGATAAATAATTAACACAAATATTTTAAATACTGTAACATAGAGTTGCTTAGAGGAAGGCAGAGACCAATCTGTTTCTAGTACTACAATGGTATAAATGAAAACTAAAGAAACAGCATAAGGCTACACAAAAGGATAAGAGCAGAAAGCTACTTCTACAGAAAATACCTTCTACCATTTCTGCAGAGCTACCACAAAGAAGGTGCAGACTCGAAGTTTGTTGAGTGGGCTACTAAAAAGAAAAAGCTCTCCACCCAGATTAGCATACCTTAAAATGAAAGAAAAACTGGGTGAGACTCTAGGATGTACCCCTTTCTCTTTTTTGAACTATCAAATAATGTAAGCAACTATTTCAGACTAAATCCATGAGATAAATACTTTCTGTCGGCATAGGTAATTCAGGATTTCTATGACCACAATCTATCACCTGTAAGTCTTTTGGTCATACAGAGTCATAGCATATATTGCATACCTATCGATTGTTTCCCATTCTGTAATGTGCTTTTGTAAGGACTTTTATCTGCCCATAAGCAAGTCCTTCCTATTCAGATCAATGTAATTGTTCATGTGAATGACACTATGCACGTGCTTAAAGTTGGAAGAACAAAAGTCATTCCAACAGAACACAGAACAGAAGACAACAGATGGCAACAGAAGACCTATATGTTCTGGTCATGTCCTTGCTGGCATTTTGTATACAAGTAACCCTACTACTTTCTTCAGCTCCTAGGAATAACAACTGCTGCTTCTGCCGTCACCTCAAAATGGTGCTTTTAGAAATTGAATTTCTGTGTTCCCTGGAGCTTTCAGATATATGGTTTATGCTTAGCTGTAATAAAAAGCACTATTCAGGCAGTACAATCTAGATAACTCAACTATCCTGTTATGGTTATAGACGTAAGTTTTCAGATGTTATAAGAACAAGCCAATACCTTGAACAGTTTCATTCCACGTAACTGATGCTACCAATGTTAAAGACAAGATTCAGCTGCCAGATTCAGACACCTAAATTGAGGTGTCTACAGAGGATCTAAGGTATCTAAGCTCCCATCCATTACAGTCAAAGGAAATTGAGACAATAAAAATCAATTGAGCATAACTACTCTGATCTATCTCAGTTTGAAGTATAGGCATCTGGGGGACAGTGTCTCAATACATTTGACATGTCGGAAGGGTGCCCTGTCTGGCCTCCAGTCACCACTCCAGAAACAGAAGTTCTGTGTCACATGTGTCATCTTCATGAAGACTTCTCAGACACCTTAGAGTTTCTAAAATGGCTGTATAATCTACAGTTTGCGTAAGCATCTAAGTTCCTATTCATATGCCAAAGTTTAAATTTTTTGATCTGTACACTGAATCCTACTCTACATTATTTCTAGTCAACAACAGATCCAAAACTCAACTAAGAACTTTCCCAACATATCCAACCCTAAATTCCTACTTACAGCAAAACTAAGTTGTCAGCTTTTCTTTAAATTGATTTATTCTTGTAATAAAAATATTGTTTAGTGCCAATGCACATTTTACTTTTATTATCCAACTATGTATTTTGTAACCAAGACTTCTATAAAGTCTCATCAAACTAGTACCTAGCCTTTTAAAGTAAGATCTGCTTTCTATATAACCCAGATGACTTATTTTACTAATACTAGTACTGAATTAGACTGAACTGGGTACACCACCAATGTTTTCTTGCTGGAACTTCCCTCATGTCAAGCATGACTCCTGGACATATTCAGGCTACACATCTTGCTAGTAGAAATGGTGGGTGCCAGTGACATACGAGTGGAAGGAAAGCTAACATCAAGTATTTAAAAAAAAAAATAAAAAAATAAGAAGATGTAGGTATGGTTGATTTCTGCTATAAGCATGAGCACAATATTAGTTACCCTAAAAATGCAAATGAATTGTAGCCAAGCAGTGCAGCCTTGGAGACCAGGGACTGAAGGGGATAGCTCTTAACCAAAGTATCCCGATCTCTAAAAGAACCATCCACAGACAGATGTACTTCCCTTACTGACAACATGTATTTATCAGTATTGGGATACGTATAGGTCTATCAACTACACTGCAGTATCTATCTCAAAAAAAAGAAAAAGAAAAGTGCATATGCAGAGCTGATGATCTTTCATTAAAACTGTAATCACCAATCCTTTGCTTCCTCATTCACTGTCCTCAGAATCTATTGATGCAGCCACTCTGAGAAGCAACGTTTTCCTCCCTCCTTCTCAGGCCTGCCCAGCTGAAAATAGCTTTGTATTATAACTGTGAAGAAAGGAAGAAAACTTATTGTAATTAAGACATCCAGAAATGAGAGACAAGTGTATGATGATAGACTTAATAACCTTAGAAAGAATGTAGGAGAATAATTCTAGAGTACGCAGCTGTAGTAGTGAACCACTCTCTTAGTAGAGTTGACTTACGCTACCCTGACATCTTAAATTCAAGCAATCAGCCAGGCCTTGCAACCTACAGAACAAACCCTGGGCTTACAATCTAAGTGGCTATTTTTGGATCAGCGTTGTGCAGCTATTATCTCCTCTTAAAGGTAGTATTATATAACCAATAACTTCAAACAATAAATTGCACTGCTTTCTTCAGTAAGTAAGAAGAAATGTTAGACAACTTAATTGGCTTAATATAGAATTAATAAAAAATATGGTGAAAGATTATATTGCTAGGTCATTATACTTTATTATCTGACAAACTATGCTAGACAGACATACTACCTAAATTGTCATTCGATTTCCATAGCCTCAACGCTTATTTTCCAGACCACATCAAATGGCTATTCAAGAATGTAAAAAAGAAATCCAGGTGAATATTAACTGTGAATGTTTTTATCATGTTTAATGAAAAAAAAACCCAACCCCACAACAAAATCTACCCTAAAATTCACTATAAACCTGTGCCAAATACTTTAGAGCTTTATGAAATTCTGGAGGCTATCCTACCACTCTTTTCCTTTACACTGTGGAATATAGTGTATGTATAAAAGCATATAGTTTTTGAAGTCAAAAAATTAAAAAAAAGAAAACACTTTTCTTCAGATAATTGACTCACCCCTAACACCCCTGGAAAGGTGCTTCATCAAGGGTGTTGCAGGATTCTGACCATGCATAAATCAAAGCATTCACTTATGAAACAATCCTGTTTTGAAGCAAGAAATTATTATAATTATATACTTAGAGCCAACAAAAATATAACAAAAACCTCTCAATTTTATTTCTTTTGGCCGTAGGCAGCACATTTGCATGCTTCACTGTCACTAATACCAAACCTTAGTGTGTGGTGGATCGACCCTGGCTGGATGCCAGGTGCCCACCAAAGCTGCTTTATCACTCCCCTCCTCAGCTGGACAGGAGAGAAAAAAAATAAAATACAGGGCTTGTGGGTTGAGATAAGGACAGGGAGAGATTATTCAGCAAATACAATCATGGGCAAAGCAAACTTAACTTTGGGAAAATTAATTTAATTTATTACCAGTCAAATCAGAGTCAGACAATGAGAAGCTAAAAACTACATCTTAAAACATCTTTCTCCCACCCCTCCCTTCTTCCTGGGCTTCAGTTTATTCCCAATTTTCTCTAACGCTGCAGGGGGATGGGGAATAGGGGTTGCAATCAGTTCATCACACGTTGTCTCTGCTGCTCCATCCTCTTCAGGGGGAGGACCTCCTCATATGTTTTCACTGCTCCAGCATGGGGTCTCCCACAGGAGACAGTCCTACATGAACTGCTCCAGCGTGGGTCCCTTCCACAGGGTGTAGCCCTCCAGAAACAGACTGCTTCAGTGTGGGTCTCCCACAGGGTCACAAGTACTGCCAGCAAACCTGCTCCAGTGTGGATTTCTTCTCTCCATGAGTCCACAGGTCCTGCCAGAAGTGTGCTCCAGTATGAGCATCCCACATGGTTACAGCTTCCTTCGGACACCCATCTGCTCCAGCATGGGGTGCTCCACAGGCTGCAGGTGGATATCTGTTCCACCATTAACCCCCATGGGCTGCAGGTGAACAGCCTGTCTCATCACTGTCTTCACCACCAGCTGCGTGGGAATCTCTGCTTTAGCACTTGGAGAACCTTCTCCCCCTTATTCTTCACTGACCTTGGTGTTTACAGAGTTGTTTCTCCCACATATTCTCACTCCTCTCTCCTCTGGCTGCCAATCGTTGTGCAGCAACTTTCTCCATTTCTTAAATATATTATCACAGAGGTGTTAACACCATTGCCTGATGGGCTTGGCCTTGGCCAGCAGTGAGTCTGTCTTGGAGCTGTCTGGAACTGGCTCTGTCAGACATGGGGGAAGTTTCTAGCAGCTTCTCACAGAAGCCACTCCTGTAGCTTCCCCCAATACCAAAACCTTACCACGCAAAACCCAATACATAGTGAAAACGCAATACACAGTGAAAGAATTTATATATAATCAAAAGTTTTATTTTCTTTACATATATTGCCTGTAGCAATGAAGCACATGCTTCATGATAGGGTCTCTTTTTCCATTCTGAATTCTTAAATACTCAAGGGCAGCCATCAGTAGGCACATTCATTACTAGAACCACAAGCAAAGTTTATCACAGCATCTGAAATAGCAACTAAGGGAGAGAAGTGTGCACCTAACTTTGCCATATAGTTAGACATCTTCCTGAAAATTATAACCTTATCTGAACCTTGACTTGATTTTCTTTAGTTCTGTTCCATTAATTTAAAGTGGGAGAAAAAAAAAAATAATCAAGGACCAGATTGACTAAGAAACTCTTAAAACATAAATTCAACAGGAAAAATAAGACAGAGTGAGCCCAGAATCTTAGTGTGAGCTCTGATTTCGTTACCTAAATCTATCATTTAACCAGTTATAGAGAGAAAGCAAAGTCATGCAATAGCCTTCCAGATTATGGAAAAAGTTAGTTGATTGAAGCACGATTTCTACTAATGGCAGAACAATTCCATTTTAAAATGCCGTACCATATGCACTCATACAGCTCTGTTTTTGCCAAGATACAACCTGTGTATCAATTGTATCTGCTTAGAATCTGCACAGAAAAGATCAGACTGAAATAAATCACTGAAAAAAAGCTGTGATAAAATGGGGTGTATCACTTATTTTTTATTTTGACAGCTCTCCAAAGAGCTGGACTCATTAGAGCAAATACTAGATTAAAGAAAAGCGAATATTATGGAAATAAAATCTAAATGGTAGTTAAGGAAACCAGCCAATATAGAACCATCTGAATTTGCTATCACACACATAAAAGTTCTACCTGAAAGAAAATTTGTGAAGGTGAAAAAATGCCAAGAATCCCCTCTGAGTAGACCCTATTCTTTCCAGATTGCTACCACTTTCAAAGCAAACCAAGGATTTACTCACCATTTTATTCACCTGTGCTACTCACAGAAATGAAAGTCTAAAGCATGAAAACAAAACAGAAAACTAAACCCCAAACCAAAAAATAACCAAAACAAAACCATCTTATGACAACAATTCCCTATGCTGACATTAAAAAAACATATCCTGACATTAAACATTAAAACAAAAGCATATCTGATTGAACTTGAAGGAAACACTCCCCTCCCTATTCTCACTTTTCACATTTTCTAGTATCTAATCACACGGCCCCATCAGAAGCTTTTACTACCTGCAAATCTCCACTTTTCCTAAAGGAAACTATGGTGCCAGATTCATCACTTGTACAAAATGACAACAAATATCTTGTTTAAACCTGAATAATCTGGAGGGGGCATTAACCACTGCCCCTCATGTAAGAATCATAGAATTGTCAGGGTTGGAAGGGACCTTAAAAATCATCTAGTTCCAACCCCCCTGCCATGGGCAGGGACACCTCCCACTAGATCAGCTTGCTCAAAGCCCCATCTAACCTGGCCTTAAAAAATGGGGCTTCTACCACCTCTGTGGGCAACCTGTTCTAGTGTCTCACCACCCTCATGGTGAAGAACTTCTTCCTAACATCCAATCTAAATCTACCCTCCTCTAGTGTGGATCCATTCCCCCTTGTCCTATCACTACCCAACATCCCAAAAAGTCCCTCACAAGCTTTCTTGCAGGCCCCCTTCAGATACTGGAAGGCCACAAGAAGGTCTCTTCACAGCCTTCTCTTCTCCAGACTGAATAACCCAAACTCTCTCAGTCTGTTTTCATAGGAGAGGTGCTCCAGCCTTCTAATCATCCTCGTGGCCCTTCTCTGGACACATTCCAGCATGCCCATATCTTTCTTGTAATAGGGGCTCCAGAACTGGACGCGGTACTCCAGGTGGGGTCTCACAAGAGTGGAGTAGAGGGGGAGAATCACCTCCCTCGACTTGCTGGCCACGCTTCTCTTGATGCAGCCCAGAATAGGGTTGCCTTTCTGGGCTGCAAGCGTGCACTGACAGCTCATGTTGAGCTTCTTGTCCACTAGCACCCTCAAGTCCTTCTCTTCAGGGCTGCTCTCAAGCCAGTCACTGCCCAGCCTCTATCAGTGCTTGGGATTGCCCCAACCCAGATGCAGGACCTTGCAGTTGGTCTTGTTGAACTTCACGAGGTTGGCATGGGCCCACCTCTCCAGCCTGTCAAGGTCCCTCTGGATGGCATCCCTTCCCTCCAGCACGTCAGCTGCACCACATAGCTTGGTGTCGTCGGCAAACTTGCTGAGGGTGCACTCAATGCCACTGTCCATGTTGCCAACGAAGATGTTAAACAAGACCGGTCCCGGTACTTGAGGGACTCCACTTGTCACCGGCCTCCACTTGGACAGGGACCTATTGACAGCCACTCTTTGGTCGCAGCTGTCAAGCCAGTTCTTTATCCACCAAATGGTCCAGTAAGGCCTGTTCTGGACTCATTGAGCTAGCAGACCTATAAAAACAGCACCTCGTCTACACAATATAGTGCAGAGCAAGCAGTAACACAGTTGAGGAAATAGTTTTGAGATAAACTGGTAAAACACATTTTCAGGCTAATAGCTAAAAAAAAAAAAACAACAAACAACCCAAAACATTGAAATAGTAAAGTGTAAGACTGTGATAGATCTAAGGAAGTACTCCTTACAGAATTTTTTAAGCCTTACATGGAGTCCTTAAGGTTAAGATATCTATTGGTAGCATATTTTAGGAAACAGTGAGAGATCTCCTCAGGCTAGGAAAGATGAAGGATCATCAATTTTCATCATTTTCATAACCAGTTAACTACAAAAACGTCTGTCCACTTCTTGAAACATTCCAACAATCCACAGTTAGCATGAACCAGAACCAGTAACATCAAAATCAAGCCTCTTTCAAGCAAAACTGAACAAAAAGTACAGTAATAAAACCAAATTAGAAAGATACTGGTGTTCTATTTGTTTATTAACCTCCACATTAAAAATTAGCACACTAAACTTGTTTTATTACTTCTAGAAGTTCAAATGGCGTACTCTCATCACTCATTTCAGAAGATGGAGATATGCAAAAAGGCCCACAGATAATGAGGGCTATATAAAAAAAAAAATAAAAAAAAAAATCAAAGTCCCATGATGCAGTGGATCCACAGGACTTGAGCAAGCATCACTTCTAGCCTTAACATCCCTGAACACCCAAAGGAAACCTTCCTTTGGTTGCACATTACCCTTCTAGACATTGTTATACAAAACTTTTAGGGGTTTGGTTGCTCCACATGAAACACGCAGCCCCTTCTTTGCCATTCTTATTTAATAAAATTTCATGTTCACAAGGTACCCAATGGTTAGAAGATCAGCTGGTGAAGAACAGGAAAGCATAGTACAGAAGCATGGTGTACTTCTAGTTCATCTAGTGCCTGCAATATAACTGAAGATATAACTGAGGATTTTGTTCATTTTATTCTTTCTACACATATTTGAGTGTATATCTTATTTCCAATCTGGGAGTAGATAATCTTCAAACGTGTTTGTCACACACTACTACAGGAACTCCCATGTGAGTATGTTAAGGATCTGCACTGTCTTCAAGGGCAAAACACACAGAGATAAGAAAAGAAACAGAAACAAAAAACCCCCAACATAGACACATCTTGACATTGAGGCAAAAATTGCCTTTTCTGAGCATCAAGCTTCAACAGATGAAAGGATCACAATAAAAAGGCTCAGAAAATTAAACAACAAGATACACATACTTATTTTCTCAATTCAAACAGTAAACAAACTGAACCAAAAGCATTTCAAAGAGCACAAAAATTTGCTATTTAGCTTCAGTCATCCGAACTGCGTTTTTGGGGTGTTAGACAGCCTATGGTAGAAACTTAAATGGAATAGTGGAGCACATTCATGGTGGTTGTCTGTATCTTGACTATTTATACCGTAGTAATACAGCCAGACACTATTCAGACCATTTCACATAAAGGTGATGCTCACAATCACTCCTGATGACAAGGTAGCCAGAGCTTGATGACAATCTAAAAATCTTTGATTATTTCACCATTGGTCCTGACTGTTTTGCCAAATGTACCCACTGCTTGATGCATGAAGTGGGAGTGGCAATCTTCCACACCAGCAGAGCTGGTTTCGAAAAAGGATTGGTCTGGCTGCCCCTGTCTAAAACGTTTGGTCTCAAAAGTAGTTTCTAGTGTTGTATAGAAGCGTCAGTTTTTAGCTTCTCAGCACAGCCAAGCAGTCCTTGAAAGGAACAGATTTCTTTCATCAGTACTGGCACTCAAAATAAGACCATATGTCTAAGCTATAATATGCAAAATTTTCCAACGACAGCTTATTTTTCTAGTAGGAAATGTGATTTACATAGATTGAACTTTAGGATCTGTTTACAAGATTCATGAGAAAAACTGGTTTCCTTATAGTAAAAAACCCACTTCTCACTGCTCACAGGAAGCAAGGTTTAATACCACGCAGCCACCAGCCTTCCTGCGGACACAGACCCAATGTAGTTAACATCTATCTGCCTCTCACAGCAGCCAAAAAAAGGAGCTGACTTTTCTAGAAAAGAGTAAAAACAGGACAGATACAATAAGGAATTGTTGGGAGCTGCTGAAAGAGCACAACAGAAAGCAGAGAAAGAGCTGCAGGACTGAATGACTGAAAGCAATAGAAATGGAAAAGTTAAGCAGAAGGCCCAAGCAGATGGAGAATGAAGAGCCAGCTAAGCAAGTGAAACAGTAACAGGATTTATTTTCTATGGATATGAAAGACAGCTCAAAGGTGGGCGTCACGGACAATATAGAGCAATCCCAATCTGTTCATGGAAACACTAAGATCAAGGAATAGCCATGAATGCAACCGTGAAGGCCAAAGAAGGCTGAAGAAACCTCAGAAGAACATCAGAATGAAAAAACAGGTGCTGTAAGTAGTTGTGCCAGAAGAGCTTTGGGCTGCTGCAACCTACTTCACAGAAAACACACACACCAAGTATCTTACTTTGCTGTTTGCTCCTAACTATGCCTGGATAGAAAGCTTAAATCACACTTGAAAAAAAAAACAACCCAAAACATTTCCTTTCAGAGGTAGGGGTGGGCAGCCTCAACAGCACAGGGGATGGGCACTGCCTTGGAGACTGAGGAAGGGCTCTCCAGCAGCATTGAAACTAACCTGGTGAATGAGCACTTAACAGTGATTATGGACATTCACGAGTACTGGAATTAATGGCCAAGCTAGTAATCATGATCTGAGTTCATCGGTATCACCATCTCTAAACTTTCGTCATGGATCTTGACAAAACAAATATTTGTGCACAACTTTAATTTTACTCCTACGTGCATCCTTCCAGCCTGACTCTCCATCACAAGGAACTGAACCAACACCCTAATGACACTACCACCCACTCCCACTGGGCAGCACAAAGTGCATCTACTGACCAGGCTCAAGAGCAGCATGAGGATGAAGGTGGTGAGACACTGGAACGGGCTGCCCAGGGAAGTTGTGGATGCTCCATCACTGTCTGTGGTCAAGACCAAGCTGGATGGGGCTTTCAGGCTTTGAGCAATATAGTCTAGTGGGAGGTGTCCCTGCCAATGGCAGGGGTGTTGGAACTATCTTTAAGGTCCTGTCCAACCCAAACCATTCTATGATTATATCCCTTATTTATCAGCATGGGAAAAGCAACTACTTCTGAAAAGGCACCACAGAAACAATTCTCATGTGTTACATTATCCCACTGGAAGTTGACAAGGATGATTCCTGAATCCCAATTGACCTTCAGAGGGAATTACAAATCACACAAGGGTCCCCTCAAACAAAGCAGGTACCTAAAGCATGTCATCCACTGGGAAAGCATCTTCCAGCTGGCAAGTTTTTAAAGCTAGAATCTTTAAATTCCTGTGTTGAACCAGAACTATTTATTAGTCCTCTGCAAAATGAATGCTTTTGTTTAAAGGCTTAAACAAGTCTATTATTAGTAGTACTATAGAAAACAATAAAAATGCCCTGCTAGATACTCTAATTTCTCCCACATGTGGGAGAATGAGCTAAGCAGTATTTAGACATTTCTAACCTTTTATATTCTAAAGTAGGGACGTAAGTCATGAAAGGTATATGTGCAACTCCAAGAACCACAGATAATCAGAAAATTCTGGATTTGTCTGCATAGAATCCACAACATTTATCCTGTTACACATACACACTTGATGAACTAGGTAACTTCCTCCATAGAATACACAATTTGCTAAAGAAAAAAAACATCTTCTAGTACAATAAAAGGAAAATGCAGTTTTGAAGTAAAAGTAATTAAGTCCCAAAGCTTTTGTTTAGGTTATTACCTATGATGCTATCGTATCTAATCTCTGCCATTTCTGAAGGGTCAATGACAATCATATTTAAAATCTGTTACCTAAAATTAGGTCAGAAGAATCTCTTGGCTGGGCTCATTTAGCTCTGTCCTCCTTCTTACCATTTTCTTTAACAGTGGATCTCGCACCCAAAATTGTGTCCAGTTTGTCTTTTTATTCTTTGCTATCAGTTACACTGCTAAGAAAATCTGCCTATTTGTATTGGGTTTGGGTGAGATGGAGTTAATGTTCCCCATAGTAGCTCTTATAGTGCTGTGCTTTGTATTGGGAGGTAGATAAAATGCCCGTGTTGTGGCTGCTGCTGAGCAGCGCTTGCATAGCACCAAGGCTGGCTTTCCAACATCTTCTCCCTGTCCATGAGATGGTGTGGGCAAGATCTTGGGAGGGGACGCAGCCAGGACAGCTGACCCAAACTGACCAAAGAGATATTCCACATTGTATGATGTCAGCTCAAGTATAAAAGGGAGAGAAAGGAGGAGGAGGGTGGAGTCATCCATTTGAGAAGATGCTTGTCCTCCAAGCAACCACTATGTGTACTGGAGCCCTCTTTCCTGGGAAAGGCCAGGTATTGCCTGCTAATGGGAAGTAGAGAATAGAATCTTGTTTTGCATGGCTTCATGTGCACAGCCTTGCTTTTCTGCTTTTTCCTATTAAACTGCATTTATCGTAACCCATGGACTCTTCCCATCTTATTCTCTCCTCACCTTGTCGTGCTGAGGGAAGTAGCAGAGAGTGACAGAGCAACTTGGTGGGTACCTGGCACTCAGCCAAGGTCAACCCACCACACTATTCAAAACCAAAAATCAGTCAACTCATCTTCTTCTAAGAGAAATTCGACATTACAGGAAATTCAGAGTCTTTCAGAAATAAACCAATTTTCTTTGTTTGTTTCAGATGAACGTTGCACGAAAATGCGCAGCATTGGCACAAAGTCCACCAAAAAAACCCTAAAGATTTCAGCATATTTTCTAACCCATTAAAGCAAAACTTTGATCTAGACAACTAGGTATCTTTTCATACACTTCTCTTCGGAAAAATACACAACAGTACTATAAAAGTCACTGTTGTTTATTCACTTTAAGGAATAATGCTTATTTCTTTCTGGTCTTTGCTTTCCATAAGGTTCCCAAGAATTTGTACTGATCTAAGATGTATGGCCTGACTTTAGGGTGTGCTTTTTTAAATAAGGAAGTGGATTGACAAATTCCATAAATAATACTGCAGGAAGCTTGGATAAAACAGAACCCAAGTCACAAAAATCACATGATTATAAAAGCCCCTTTCTCCCCTCCCCCACCACCTCACAAACCCAACCACATGCTTTGCTCTGAAATGCCAATTGATAATAACTGCTTAGGTTAGCAATAGTTGATAGATAATTATCATTGGAGAGAGAGCAGGCCTAGACTGGTTTCTATTGTTTGGGTTTTCTCTTTTTTTTTTTCCTTCTAAAGAGAGGAAACCACTAAAGTACATCCTGAGCTTTCCTCAAAATTTGATGCAAAAAAGTCCACACAACATCAGGCAGTTTGAAGGGGCCACAGTTCACATGCCTGACATATGCTTGTTCTTACAGGCATATATATTAAACTGAGAAAAAAGAAACCAAACTTGTTTCTCCCTTTGACAACAGCACTCAAAAATGTTTTAGTTACAACTTCATAGTTGTAATGAACTCTCACATCACTAAACATTTTCCTGGAAACTGAAGTCCACAGTGAAGTAATTACAAGCTTCACTTCTAAAATGTTTCATTTAGAAAAATCTTTGTCCTCAGATTGATAAAATATCCATGAGAGACATAAAGCCACAGATGTCAAAATTGGAAACTAGTTCTTCAATAATACTTGTAAAACCAGACAGAAATACACTATTGGGTCAGAAGACGAAAGGCAGAGCAACTGATAGGAAAAAAATGGGATTTCTGGGGTTAATTTCCTCTTGCAGCACCTACCCTGCATATATATGGCACTTTGACTGGTATCCACATGAAAAGAGGGAGGTTGTTTTTAATCAGATAATTTACAGTCCTATGGTCTGACTCATAGACCCAGCGAGTGTCTACCTAACCATCTGAGCCATCCTTACCCGTTATAAATCAGTTTTCACAGCTCCCTAGAAGTCAGATGTCACTATTATGAGCCAATTTGAGCAAAGGTTTTTTGAAAATGCAGGAAGACAGTTGACTGGACATTGTTTTAAAAGAACAAAATTTTATAATCTTGTTAGTCATGAAAATCAAACTATTATTATATGCATATGGTTCATAACCACAAATAAACAAGAATCATGCAAGTTGGAAAGGACTTTGGGAGGTGCCCTGGCCCATTCCCTACTCAGAGCAGGTCCAGCTGGGCCAGGCTGCTCAGAGTCATCTTCAGATTCCTCCAGGCCTTCTCTAGTCTGAACAGACCTAGTTCCCTTAGCCCATCCTCATACATCCCACGTATGTATGTACGAGGTCCCAGCCCTCTGACCATGTTGGTGGCCCTTCACTGGACTTGCTCCAGTATGTCCACGTCTTGTAGTGAGGAGTCCCAGGCTGTACTCCAGATGTTCTCTCATAAGTGCTGTATGGAGAGGAAGAAATACTTGCTGTGACGAGCTGGCTACGCTCTCGATAACCAGCCCAGTTTGCGGTTGGCCACCTTTGCTGCAAGGGCACACTGGGAACTTGTCTTCAACTGCTCAGCAGGTCACCCAGACCCTTTTCTACAGAGTTGCTTTCTCTGAACTTGTTTCCTAGCCTATACTGTTGCACAGGATTATTCCATCCTAATCACAGAGCTGCTCATCTGCCTGGACTGAACTTCATGGAGCTCCTGTCAGCCCATTTTTCCAGCGTTTCTAGGTAACTCCGAAAAGCAGCCTGTCTTCTAATGTGTATGGTCTGCAGAGAGTGTAGTCCGTCTCATCATACAGCTCATTCACACAGATGCTAAAATGTTCAGCCCATTATGTTTTAACCACGATATTTCAATAATTGGAGTAATAATTTTGTTCTACTTCCCAGTGGAACAGAAACCTTGAATTCAAGTAGAGCATAAAAGCCATGATCTGAACCAAATGCCTCCCAACATTGCTCCTAAGTCTCTTCTCAGAGACTTAAGTAAAAGTCAGAACAAGCCACGTGTAATTTAGTCCACTGCAATACTTGGGTGAGAATTTCACCAGCAAGAATAACTTTTTTTTTTTTTTCATCCAGGAACCCTATGAAAGTGTCGCACACATTTTCTTGCTCTAGGAAATAAGTATTAGCAGTTCTCCATCCAACAGCAAAGCTTTTATACTATTTGTAATTTAATCTTTAGAAAACCAAATTACTACACTGTCATTCTTAAAATTCTGCTTCTAAACTCTGTCTTCTTTTTTTAAATTTGGATTTTGAGTGTTCTTTTAGTTTCTCAAAAGCTATGAGGCTTCCCAAACTAGTTGTTTACTCTTTTTTTATCTAATAATAAACGAGGAAAGAGATAATTTTCACTTACGCTTTGTAGGCTTTTCTCATTTTCTTCAGACTTGTTTTCTCTCCTTATCTTCCCCGGACTTGGCCCAACCTTCCTTTAACCTCCAGTCCCCCCCAGGGTCCTTGACGGGATTTTCTGGATAATGTTTTTTTTTTCATTCTGGGTTTGTTTTTTTTAATAAATACAGGGTTTTAGAAATTGAAAGGATTGGTTTGCAATAATTCTTCAAAAAGGCAAACAAGCAAAAATGTTGCAGAAATATTTCTCCAAAGACAACTGTAGTTCTTTTCACATTTTCATTTTAGAAAATGAGTAAGAGGTTGCAACAAATTATTTTTCTTCTAACTTCACCTTCTGCTGGATGGAATCTAGGAGCTAATTTGTTTCTCTGTTCAAGGGGTAAATACTCTGTGCAACAAAATAAAGCATAATAAATACCTGCTAATATACTAGCAGCATTTCTGTGTTTACTTGAACCAAGCTTTTTCATTTTAATGCCAATTTTTGTAGTAGAATTTACCAGTTTTCCATGGGAAACTTTTAGTTGAAATTATGAAAGGTGGAGAGATTAATCTAATTTTCTCCAATCAACAATCTCTTTTTAACCATGGTTTGATGCAAATGATGCATGGCTGAAGGATAGTCATCTCTTTTTCTCTGGACTATCCTAAATACAGTTATTATTATTTCTAAGTTAGATCATAGGAATATTTATAGAACCGATGTGTCTTTTTTGTTTTAGCATAGCACAGATAGTTAGAGACAGACCAATTTTTATTATCATTATTATTATTTCTACTGTGCTTACTCATCTTACACTACTTGGCAATTTAGAAACACATTGCTGGAGGGGTTTTTTTAGGTCAGTTCTCACCCTTGGACAGTTCTTACTAAAAAAAGAAACACAAAAAAAGCCAGTGGGCGTTGCAGCAACATTCAAGTACACTGATTCTAAGAGGATCATAAACCCCACAAATATTCTTTTGTTAAACAGCTGGATTTTTCACAGTTCAACAATAATTCCCTGCAGTATCTGTCATATTTCTATGCAGTATCTGTCATATTTCTAAGGTACACTAAAGAGATGAATTCCAGAAGGGATCATATAGGAAAGTAATTGAGAATAAAAAAGTTTCTTTTCTATTCTTTTTTTTTCCAAACACTACAGACAGAAAGAAGTTTCAGCAACGCAAGGAGAGAGAGAACCCTCTTTCTCACACTGTTTCAGCTTGATATCTGCAGATACCAAGACCTGGAGGACCTCTGTGCACATTCTTGTCCAACATAGGACCAGTTCACAATAAGCCAAAAGAGATGGTTGTGTCAGGCTGGATTCCATGGAGGAAATCACAAACTTTAGCCAAGTAGTTATGTGAGTAACAGCCCTGACTTACGTGCCAGCAGAAGAATGCTTCACATTGCCTACAACAGTAGCAAACCTATGTTGACAAGAAGCTTCCTCCTGCAGCACACATCCTATCTCCATGAGAGGGCTCCACCAACACTGGTGCATCAGCAGAAGCTCTATGGCAGCCCTCCACAAAATCACCACCCATCCCTCCCTGAGAGAGCCTTCAAGAGCAACTCTTCACATCATTGCCATAAAAAAAACCAAAACAACAAAAACCAAGTATGTCTGGTTAAATGATTTTGGTTTGAGTAGCTTGTTTCTACTGAACATTATGTGCCAGCAGCCCGTTAAACACATAAACACACCAAAAACTGCTTCAATCTGGTACACTCATTTGTAACAAGATTTGTACCAAATGAAATGGAAACTACTACATAACCCCGGTTAATGCAGTACCATGGCTGAAATTAAAAGCATTGTTACCCTCCTTGCTGAGGGAGAGCAGACAGCAAGGTCACACAGGTCATTTCTGAAGCAGAGAAGGGGAAACGGGTCATCAGTCAGGACACTTTCCAAGTGGCACGTATTTACAAAACCTGAAATGCTCCAGCTCCTTGAATGAGGTGATTCTTGCATGCACTTTACCAACTTTCTCTTGTAGAAACAGAAGAGAAAATACAACTACTCTTGCAGCAAGAAAACTTTCTGGAACTCTTTCAGTCTGTGACATATTAGGAATGTGAAGTACATGATTTGTATTCTGCCTTCTTTTTGAAATCTACCTTAAAACCCCTATCCAGGTCTGCTCTATATCCTACAAATGAACTGTTTGAATTTTGTCAAGGATTAATGTCCAGCCATCAAAAAGATTTACATAATCATCCAAAATCAATTTTCCAGGTAAAACTCCTATATAGGACTTTTTTAAACTCTGGAAGGAGTTTTATCTTATGTATACACCTATTAATGAACCAAAATAAAAATCCAGGGATACATCACCGATACTAATAAGTAGAAATACTACTGCATGTTCTTTCTAGTACTTTCTAGGAGAATCCATGTAAAAGCTGGCCTGCAGATGGTCTCACAGGCTATCAGAAGACGCTTTATGTGAAAAGACAGTTCTTTGTTTTTCATTTCACATTGTGCTAAACCAAGCTCTAACGATCCCTTGTTTTATGGATTTTGTGCCTTGAATGAATATGCAGAGAAATGTATAAATGGGAGGAGCTGCAAACTTTTTTTCAAAGCTAATGGAGTTTGGGAATTTAAACGATGTTTGTGCCTGCCAGCATGAGGAGCTGCAGACAGATAAGCACCCTGGCAGCAGCTCAGTAATGGGTGAGCAAGGCTGGGAGAATCTCCCTCGTTCAAACATGAGTTCAGATGCAACTGCTTGCATCTTAATTGGTGCTAAGGAGTAGCAAGAGGGACCTTAGAACAAGATTTTATTAGCTTAACAGCATAAAGGCAGTCAGCCATATTACTCTTTTTAATATCTCATATAAAATAGCACTTTATTAAGACATCACGCATGAAGATAGCAGTAGCTGTCCTCCAGTAGTAACAGCTGCAGGAATTTCAGCATTAGGCTTTGTTACTTAGTATACGTTACTATATGGAATCATACTTTGGTTTTTTTTCCTTCCAAATATGGTTGGAGTAAACACACAAAACCACATTAACCCGAAGACTATTCATCCAAAGTTATTAGATAAGAGCCAAGGAAAGGAAGCTGAAAAAGTGCTTGCTAAAGGTTTAATACAGCATATAAACCCTTTTGTCAGGAAGCAAAGAGAACAGCCAGCTCTGCTTTTCTTGAAGCCGAGAAGAAATCCAGGAGGAACTGCCGACACCACCAATCTCTAAACCAGTTCTGAATCCTCAGGATTCAATGTGGCTACGCACTGGGCCCCACTTAATTTTTAGAACATCAGGTAAAGCAAGTGCAGCAGGAATATTTTCATCAGTCTGACTCAGAGTGCAAAACTTTTTGATGGCTGTTGAGAACCAGACCCTATACTGGTATCTGCTCATACAGAATAAGCCCTGCAACCAAGCAAGAAGGTTTCCACTAAGCTATTTCTATCTATAAGCGGAAAGACACAAAAGCGTGTTGTACATAGGCAGGTCTACATATTCATTTTTTTCACTCTTTCACTATTACAGTCTATAAATAATGCATTTCTCTCAATTACAGCAAACTATCTGCAGGTAGCCAGCCAGCAGAGTTTTAAGTTTCCTTTGCCAGCTTTAATAATTCACTCCACTGAAGTAGATGACAGCTTGAAAGAGAAATGACAGGATACTCCCAGGAAAGTGCTGCCTGCATTTTGGTACATGTCTAATCTCACCGGACTTATTTATTTATAGGTGAAATTCTTTCACTTCTTGGTTATGAGAAGGATGGCTGCTCAAGTGGGAAAAAAAAGGGGCAGTAAATCAGCACCTTTGAGCCACAGCCACTTTGCATATGGAGTCTGATAAACAAGTGAAATTCTTGGAAAGGCTACTGTCTTTTCTCGCATGGATTTAAACCATAGCACACATCTATACACATTTAAAACATCCTACACAACATGTTTACTGCACTAAAAGCTGTTGGGACCTATAGAAGTTCTTAAGCCTTGACAAAGAGTCTGAATCCCTTATTTCTTAATGATACATATTAGATGCACATACATAGTTTGAATGGGTTACAGGCTTTGGAATCATGTTTCCTGATTGTCACCACTCACTATATTTGGCTCATACTGTACAATAGTCTCAGAGCACTTGAAATGAATTCTTCTTGGATAAGAAGTAACTAGAAGATATGTGCCAGGAGTTCATCTAATACACCCGAGTTGCAAGCAGGCAGTCAGTCCACAGGATCAGACTACAGTTATTCCAAAAGCAATACATAAATAAATAAAAAGAGAGAACAAAAATACCCCAAATCTCCTGCTCCCCAGCAAAAAAAACACCAACCAACAAAACAAAACAAACAAAAAAATCCAAATCAAAAATCAAACAAAAAAAAGACAATTCTGATGAAAAACTTTTTAAAAATGAAAAAAAAAAAACAAAAAACACAAACCACCAGTCAACCTCCCCCTAAACATTTCAAATTTTCAATTAAATCCAGCCTCAGACTCCCCTAAAAACTTTCTTGACACTGTATACTGTGGGCATCTGTTTTACAGAACAATGCTATTTGCTATTTTTAAACACAGGCTTTACTACTTGCATACAGGTTAGTGTTTATTACTTGCATACAGCTTACAAATCTGTATCTGTAAGTGCATCACTTTAATCAAGATGTAAGAGATTGGTGTGGAAACTATTCAAACATGAGCGTGGGGTCCTGCAAGTGCTCTGTTTTTCTCTTCAACAGAATGCAGAAGAGAAACACGTCACATTCTTTTTCATGGTGTACTTGTTATATTTCCACTGACACGTTAACATAAGCAAGAATAATATGATTAAATTATTCTGAATTGTGCAGTCATAAAGAATTACACATGGCTCAGAACACCTGCAAATTGAAAAAAACAGCCTATAATTCCAAGAGGAGCAACAGCAGCAGATTTTGGCTCTGTCCCTAAAAAGAGGTTCCTGGTCAGTGGAGATTCTGACTCACCAAGATGTTTTGCGCTATTTCTACTCCATTATCATTGATTAGATTGAGTGTAGCCCCAACATGTCTTCTTCATCTTTAGTCAAACTTTATTATTTATTCTTGTCTCATGTAAGCTCCATAGCTAGTGTACCTCTAGAAGATGAGGTTCTTCTCCAGTCTCTGAGATTACTGAGCCTGTTAGAGCTCTGTCCTGTTTGAGAAGGCTAAGATCACAACAAGGAAGGTGGTCATTTAGCTAGGCAATGCCATGGAGGTTGCTTTAAAACACCACTTAAGTAGATGGCACATTCAGCTAGGTTTCAGTGAAATGAGGCAAGCTTTTCTCAGGAAATCACAGAAATCATAGAATGTTATGGGTTGGAAGGGACCTCTAGAGATCATCTAGTCCAACCCCCTGCCAGAGCAGGATATCCTAGGGCAGGCCACATAGGAACGCATTCAGGCGGGTTTTGAAAGTCTCCAGAGAAAGAGACTCCATGACCTCTCTGGGCCACCTGTTCCAGTGCTCCATCACCCCCACAGTAAAGAAGTTTCTCACGTGGAGATGAAACTTCCTATGTTCTATCTTATATCCATTAGTCCTTGTCCTACTACTGGGCACCAACGAAAAGAGTCTGTTCCCTTCTTCCTAACACCCACCCCTCAGTTATTTATAGACATTAGTAAGATCCCCTCTCAGCCTTCTCTTCTCAATCTCAAAGGAACGCAAAGGTAAAAGCACACAGGCATCCAAATTTCCTATAAGCTCTAAGTCCAGGCTCTATTTGACCTGTTTTCATTCCATTCACACACACTGCAGTATTGTGAAGTTGTTTCTGCTTCAAGCAAAAAGCCGGATCAGATAAGCTCAAGGGGTGCCTTCCAACCTAACTTACTCTGTGATTCTGGGTCTTAGTTTCTAGGCCACTGAGAACCCAAACAAACCTCAAACCTGTAAAAGAACTTTAAGAAAGTTAACTGGCACAGGAACAACTGAAAATGGACAGGGAAAAAAAAGGAGAATGAAAAATTGCAAAAAAAATCAGAGACAGAGATCTAGCAAAATGAGTATGAATTGCCCTTTTTTCCATGTAAGTGAAAACAGTTATGACAGCAGGACAGACCATCCTTTCTACCTGGCTTAAACTCTCAATGACAGCAACCTATCTGTAAGTAACTAGCCAGTAGAGTTTCAAGTTGCCTTGACTAGCTTTCATACAGTAACAAAGGTAGGACCTACTTTAACAATTCACTCAACTGGAGCAGGTGACAGCTTGAAAAAGTTGTTGTGGAGGCTTTTCAAACTTTTTATTTATATGTCTCCTCTGCAGCACGCTCGGACTGTGGCTTGCAGTTTAATTTCCATGCACCAAAATCTGAGAGATCTAAATGAGCTGAGGAAAATGAAAACAATCAGGGTATGAAAAAAACCCACAACAAATCCAAAACATAACAAAAGAAAAAAAAAAAAAAAAATCACAGCTGATTTGCTGTGTAGACCCACTCAGAAGGTTTTTAACCTGAGAACTAAATATCTTCAGTTCTAAATATCTTTGTAGTTAAGAGAATTCCCTGAAAAATAATAATTTTGCTTTAGAAACAGCCCCAGATAGCCTTCTCTCTGGTCAAACAGAGCAGGATGGGATGAGAACTACAGAGTTCTGCTAGATCTTTCCCCTGCAACAGAACAAAGCTCTAAAGAGAAGGCACTGCCTCGGGTTTGCCTAAAAAAAATATTTCCTAGCTTCTCAAGGAGCTGTTCTAGTTGCACTGTGTTTCCTTTACAGAAGTGTTGATAGCTCTTTGAAAATTCCACAGATAGCAGCAGAGGAACCAGAGACACAAGAGCTTCACTTTCTTTTTATAGTATTCCAAAACTTGTACAATATTGCCAAGAGGATTGTATTCAACAGAATTTACGAGTTTGACAGAGAGACTGTGCACATGTGCTGTGTGTATGCAGATATTTCTTCACCCTCCTGCTATTTATTTAGGGAGAATATAAATGCTTAGCTGAATAACTGAAATCTCTTGATGGCAGAGATCAACATGTATCTATACCAACTACAGTAACCAAGTATCAGGCTGACAAACTGTCCCTGTCTCTTGTCCGCAGTTCTTGTGGTAGACTTCAATCTCCCTCACTTATGCTGGAAGAGCGATGTGACAGGACACGACCCAGGAGATTACTGGAGAGTGTCAGAGATGATACAAGAGATATTGAGAGATGGAAATGATCACACCATTTTATTTGGCACTCGTTAGACTGCATTAATAACAGAGTCTAACACTGGGCCTCCAGTAGAAGGAAGACATCAGTAAATTGGAGTGAGTTCAGTAGATGTCCACCAAAATGATGAAGAGCTGAAGCATATCCCCAGTTAGGGAACTGGGATGGTTCAGCCTGGAGAAGAGAACATTGTAGGGGGACCTAATAGCAACCTTCCAATACATATGCTGAGGCTAACTAGAAGTCAGAGCCAGGCTCTCCACAGCAGTACAAAGCAGAAGGACAAGAGATAACAGGCCTAAAATAAATCAACAGAGGTTCAAACTGGATGTATGGGAAAAAAAATTCCTACCATGAGCACAAACACATACATAGGTTGCCCAGAGGAGCCACACAGTCTCTGTCCTTAGAGGTTTTCAACACCTGACAGGACATAGTCCTGAACAACCTGTTCTCTCTCCATATCTGACCCTGCTTTGTGTTGGAGGTTGGACAAGAGACCTCCTGAGATCACTTCCAACAGGAATTACCTTATGGTTTTATAATAATATTCCACTCCTGTTCCCTGTGATGATGTTACATGCTCCTTCCACTACGTAGCATTCAGACAGTGATTTTCACAGTTTCAGGAAAAAAGGATCATTTCGAGAAGCATCACAGTTTTTAGCACAGGACACTGGAAATAAATAACTTCATGTTGAGGGATGCCAAGTACAAACCAATGGAAATGAAAGTATTATTATTATTATTGCCAATGTTACTCTGAGTCAGGCAGGGGGAAAAAAAAAAAGAATGCAGAATAGCTAAAACATTAGTTTCGCACATCTGTGTAAACCACCTGAATCTGGAAAGCCTTAGAGAAACAGGCCAATTGCAGTGCAATAAACATGCACCCCAAAAAAATTGTTCCCCAAAATTAAACTAACATGCTTTAACAAAACTTACTAGACAGATAAAATGTCAGAGCACACACTAAATTGAGTAGGTAAAGTCATGGAAAAAGCTTACAAAAATACTCTCTTTGCATGTTCCTTAGCATGGAAAACTACAGGAAGGGGAGTAATTTTGTTTAGAAGGTATTCCTTTAAAACCCCAGACATGTTGTTGTGATTACTTTGAATACTTCAGTCCCATAGGCCACATCTGACAAAACAACTCCACCGTTAACTGGTATTTTCCTTTAACTACTCATTTCAAGGCAGAGCGGAATAGCAGCATTCATGATGCAGAGGGGCTGAGGCTTTACTTCATGCTATGACTCAAAAGAAGAGTTGCCCGCCGGAACATGTTCTGCTCCTGCAAACACTATTTGGTGTTGCAAGCAGAAATTATTTCGCCTATAACAACATCTATTGTCAACTGAAGAAAGGACAGGACAAGTAAGGAAAATTCCTGTTTGTCCTATCACCTTCAGGATGGATTTCTCACGGTGCTAGCACTTGGATTCCAATACCCATAGTACCAAAATGAGATTCATGAGGTTTTGATTATTATTATACTTAATAAGATTTGCTGAGGTTAACAGATTCACAGAATGCAGAGCAGATTCACCATAACAGATCCAGCTTCACTATTCTGTATATTTAACTACTGCATTACTGCTCTCCGAAGCAATGAAGTGTAAGTTAAGAGGCCAGTACAAAATAAATGGGGCTTTTATGGATGTGCCATGTTTCCTCATAGTAACTGAAAGATTATTTCTATGTATTTAAGAAAATAGATGCAAGTAAGTATTTTCAGGGCCAAAAAATGCTTATCATTGTATACTTTGAGAGCTGTACTGCTGGCAGTTTGGAGCACAGCCAGACAAGCATTACCTTTCTGTAGCTGCTTACATAATTAAGTACTTTCAGGATTAGGTTCACAGATATTAATTCTGTAGGCTTTCTGGTCACAGCTGATATCCCATAATAGAAAACAGGAATCTATTTTTAAACAAATTTTATTTTAAAACAAATTATTACAAAATATGGGAGGATTAACATATAATTCAGTATTCTGACATGAAAATAGATTCATTTTGCTAATTGTTAATCTTTCATGAAGTTATTTGCAAAGAAAGTCTTATTTCGCTGGGTATTAACACTACATAAGCCTAACTTCTAAGAATGTAAGAATGTGCAAAGAACATGTATGCAGCTCCTTTTGTTCAGAGGACATACATGTGCATTGTTTTTAGCATATTTTAGAAAGGGAAATTTTAAAAGGTATCTTTGAGGGCAATAGTCAGCTCCACTAGACAAGGTATGACAGGAGTTTTATTCAGCCATTAGACATTTTCTATGCAGGACATTTTCTCTAAGGAATCAATATAAGAATCTGAAGTGTAGGAAAAGAGTTTATTTCAAATTTGTATCATCTCTGCCTCTCCAATAGCTAGCAGAATCTACAGATAGCTAAATACACTCTTGTAAAGTCAGCCTTCATTCACATCATCACATGAATTTAAGTCCTGGAGACATGAATCCCAGCTCTTGAAGAAATGAAGTTTCACTTAGTTAAAAACTGCTGAGTAGTGGTTTGCTGAAGGCTGAAATACCTTTTCTTACAAGAAGTATTGACCTGAGCTTCCTCAGGCATTTAGCTGATAAATACCAAATGCTTTCTCACCAATTCTCACTCAGCTGGAATGGATGCAACTCTTACCAATGCTGCCCAGGACCAGGAGGCTTAGAGGAGGCAGCCAAGGGTCAGTTCCTCTTCATCTAATTGGAACTAATCTGCATGTGGCACAGCATGGCCTGAAGCCAGGCGCAGGTTTAGCTACACAGATGGATTATTTCTTCCTGCCTATTCAGATCTTCCTTTCCCCACAGCATTCAGCACTGGCCATGATTTGCCATCCTGTCTAATGGTTTTTCATGGATGTGGGAAGCTGCACATGCAGGAGACTGCACATCCACTAATACCCTCCTTACTTGTAATTTCAATACGGCAGAATGTAGAAGGACATCAAGGAAGTATGTCAGGACTATAGAGATTAGACATGGTCTACTTAGATGTGACTAAAAGAAACAGCAGCCTGGTGAGTACTGCAAAAAGTAGATTACTTCCCCTACTAAAGAAAGAAAACAGTAAATAGAAACTAGATTACAACAGTGCAAAGACAACATAGGAAAACACTATTTAAAAAGGCTAATTATATAAGACCAAGTGCTTTATACTAGTTGTTATCCTCAATATTTCTTATCTGAAAAGGCAAGCAGCATTGGAGAAAACTAAATGACTAAGATTTAATAATCACAAGTGCATGACCTAGTTTCCAGTCCAATGCCCAATCTGCTACAGTATTTCATCTCTCTTGTTGAAGTAGAGCTCACTAATTACAGGGGGGGAAATGTGTGTATTCATACTCTTTTTAAGCAAGACAAAGAAAACTTCAATCATATGTTTAAAGACTTGTGAAGTGTACCTCAAAGCAAACCAGAAAGGGTGTCTCTTAGTCGCAGACTCTGTTTAAATTCCTAGTGGAACATTATGACAACTAAACTGTACTTTCCTATATTCATCTCTTTTTCTCACCTGTATTTTACCCACAGCCTGACTGCAAATGAAGTTAGAGGACTCAGTAACTACAGAACCAGAAGAAAGTTATTTCTTGCCATAAACTACACAGAAGTAAGAAGTTTAGGAAATAACATTAGTTTGAAATGTGCACTGCTTTATCCTACAGATTTTTCAAAAAAATTTATTTCTAAGAATTTTACTTCAGAGGCACTCGCTTTTTACTTTCTACTTTTGAATTTATCCATGTACTCCAAGAAGCACGAGACCTTGGTATCTCAAACAGCCCGGCAGGAGAACGAAGGCTCCAGTTTCATGCAGGCTCCTGACCTGGAACACTTTTGCTCTTCTAGCAAATGCAAGGCCAGTGGCTACGAGACTGAGACAGACCGGTTATGTTTCTCCAAGTAAGATGCAAAGTGAGATGTTCTACTTTTCCTGAGCTTAAATAAAGTGTTCCTTTCAAGCAGCTGCTGAGGGCATGTGGTGAAAGCCACCTTCATGCAGGTAAAAAAAAAAAAAGGCAGTACAGCAAGTCAGACACCTTTTCTGATACCTGTTTACACAAACTCACATTTATTTATTCTCAACTACGATCAATGTATTTAGTTCAACGACTGCAAATGTTCTAAATGTAAAAATTTCTATGCTCTATACAAAAATAAGTTTTAAAAAGTAAGAATTTTTAAGCTATTTCAAGGGCCATTCCTTATTTTTTTACCTGACCCTTGACTGACCTAATAAATAGACAGCCATGCCAAATCCCCTGTCACATGAGCAAGGGGAAGGCTTTATCCAGCCTTCGCTTAGAGAAAGCACTGCAATTGGTAAGCCTCATCCTTAGAGAATCTGGCATGAAATCTTAACAAAAAACAACAGCACCAAAAAAACCAACACACTGCTTTAATGTCCTCCTAAGACTATAAAAACCGTATGCCTTAAAGACATAAATTTGTATGCCTTAGAAGACAAACAGCAGATGTCTTCCTGTCTAGAACTCTGTTAAAAATTATATTACCTCAAGCTTGTTGTTACATATAAGCTATGCATAGAAATAATACACCAAAGTTCATTGACTTCATGAATAGATGTTTGTTACCCACAAACCCTAGTGATTTTTTTCAGAGAACTTCAGTGAATACCCTGTGTAGAGGACAAAGATTTGAAACGTGACAGGGAACCAGCTCTCCTTCACCAGGCCTGAGAGCCTTAGATGAAGTCTGTAAAATGACATCTACACTCAGGAGCTGCCTGAAAAAAAAAAAAAAGGACTCCAGTGAGAATAAGGTGAAAAGGGGGCATCACCGAGCTTCAAAATGCACCTGAAATAGAGGCAACTTAAAACAACCCAAGATAGAGTTGTGTTGGAATCATGACAACTGTCCCCACTTGGGCTCCGGACAAGAGCAAGATAAGAATTTCAGAGAAATCTCGGGAATGAAGATGACAAGCGGCCACCTAAAACACATGATCTGAGGAAGACTGAAAAGTGCGGGCAGGGGGAAGAACAAACTGCTGCAAGACCTCACTCCTTCAGAAGGTCCAAGAGCCTGAATCCCAGTCCTCTGGCAGAAGGGTTTTCATCTCTCCCTCAGCACTTCCTCCTAGGATGTAACTTTTAACAATGGCTTATGCCTGGGCAAACCCAAAACCAATTAAACCAAGGACCTTAAGGAATTGCTCCAACTACCGCTACAGTACAAAATCGAGAGTTTGAAATGTATTTTCATACTAACTTCCAGTTGCCTATAAATAGCAGGTAAATTTACCTTTCAATAGACAGCATCTTGAAATCCAACGAGGATTCTATTCCACGTATCTGTCATGGACTAAAAATGCTGAACATACCAGCATTAGGGGTCAATATTCTGTACTTGAAAGAATCTTAAAATGTTTTTTTCAGCTACAAAATTACTCTTGTACTTTGCATAAAGAAGCTCAGTTGCAATTTTAATGCATTTAATGATGGCAAAAACTGTTCTACAAAATGTTGAAAAGTCCTCTTTAAGAGTTTCAAACCATACACTTCAACAGCCCTCAGCTGGTGAAGCACTCATGTTAATACCTCACAATTTTAATGTAAGTTTCTTAACCAGATAGTAGTCTCTTCAGATCTTAAGCAAAGACAGAGTGGGGAAGTGTATGTGTAAGAAGAAAAGATGCAGAAGCATCATGGATACCTTCCAAAAGGCATCTATCTACCAACAAACACAAACAGGCTTCCTCTGCTTCAGGTGCACTGCTCCAGTTCAACCCCTCCAAAAAAACATCATACAGGACTTTAAGACATTCAAGCCAAATCAAACCAATATTAAGCACTTCACAGACTCAGGTATTCATTTTACTTTAGCAACACAGTGTTTTTCTATTCTGACTTCCATCTGTAACTACTGAGCTCTTTCATACTCTGTAGGTAGAAAGACTTTACTATCTCTTTTGTAATACACCTCCACACATAAATCTGCTTTCTAAAGTCAAGTACCTGGAGGAAGAAATCCAGTCAGTCAGATGGACACTAGAACTCAAAATCTTGTAACACACTTCATATCACAACTATGCTCTCATCTCCAGGACAGATTTCTTAAATAACTTTTTTTTTTCTAATTTTTAAAAAATTTTTTTAAAAATCATTAGTACAAGCCAAAATTATTTTTGCCATTGTGGAAAAGGGAATGATGGATTTCATATTCTTCTCTTGCAAAGCAGTGATTCTGTATTATCCAATCTCAATGCCAAAAATCAAACTTACAAGTGCATCACTCATGGGGGACAAGAGAACGAAAGCTAAACTGTGATATCCTACCTGAACTGGATGCCAAAATCACTGTAACACCTCATAGCACCTACTCTGTTCCAAAGATACACACAATTCATTAATAAGACAGATTGATCTAAAACACTAACTCAAGATTGAAGACTAAATTTATTTCAGCAAAGTTACATTGAACCAAACGTGTCTGCAATTTTTAAAACCACGTGTAGGGATATTTATTTTATGAATACACAAAAAGGAGAAGCAGAATAGTGATTTCACAATAATTATTCGCGAAAAGGAAAAATCAGTTTTTCTAAGCCAGAAACAGGTAACAGTTGCTACTTGAACAATAAAGTAGGTAAAAAACTAAGTATAAACATGCAATGATAAAATACATTGCTGCTGCATGCCTCATATATTTTCAGAGGAAAACAGTGACGTTTCCTTTTTGAATTCTTATGCCAGAGGAGTACATCCTGACGTATTTCTACATCTTTGGATGAAAGCCACAAGTATTCGAAATGTAAGAGAATTATAACGCTATTTTTTTTAGTTCTATGTTATGTATTCTTTATGGTTATAAACTATATTTATAACGACTGTTTACTCCACACTTCCTCCGCTTCCTCTACATTGTAAACAACCTCAAGTCCTGCACGGCATATCATGTTTCACACAGAAATAGGCACTAACAGTATCCAAGTAAACTACAGGCACTGATTTCAACAGAAAGTCTACAGTGCCTACAAGAACTGCCTCCAGGGTCCTGTGACCTCCTTCTTCTAAGTCCGGATTTTTACTTCCTGAATTATGCAACGAACCACATTAGCAAAGCTTAAACTTTGCTAAGACCAAAATTTGTTTTCTTATGCATGCAATTCAGGTTTTGTGTGTTGTTTTGTGTTTTTTTTAATTAACTTCTACAAAAAAATAAATCTATGCGGAGAAATATGCATAAAGTAATCCTCGTTCAAAATTAATTTAGAGAACTGTTTTTAATCAAAACACATTCAGCTTTTGCCACAGCATTTTCTTCTCTGAAATCGCCTAAACATTCAGACTATTTAAAGTCATCCTAATTCATTTTAAAAGTGAGACACTACAATATTCATCATTTCAGATAAAATTAGACTACTCCCAGAGTGATCAGACTAGCCCAAAACATTTATCTTGCATATTGAACGAATATTTCAACCTTTCCTTCTAAATGGACTGCTAGTAATCAAGTTTTAGAAGTCTGTGGAGGTTAAAGCTCTCAAACTCTCCAAGTGACAACGGGGCCTGGCGTTTTTTTAAAGGATTAATGCACCAGACCAAATTTCACACCAGTTTTACAGCAGCATCCCCTCTGGCATCCCTCTACCATTAATTTACTCTCAGCTTCCACTACAAAAAACAGTATGAGAATCTGGTCCCTTCTCTAATATCATCCCACACAAATTTATCATCCTCATAAACATCAGGAGCTTATTTGTGATTTGTGATTATGATCCAACCTAGATTGCCCATGGCTGTGTATCATGGCAGCCCCGGCTCCTGGAGGTTTCTGCAATCTGCATCATACCGACAACCCTTTGGGGCAGTCTTAAAATTCCTAGTATCTTGCTACACGTTATGAAATCATGACAAATCACAGAAAACTACTCACAATTCTTCAAACTCAGTTCCACACGTTCAGGCCTTGTTGACACGCACATACACGCAGGTCCGAGTCAGAAGTCCACGGGTACTTGTCTCAGTGGGACAAGCTTAACTCAGTGCTGAATGAATCCATGAATGAATAACGATAAATGGACATCCATTACTCTCCATCTGGCACTTAACAGGTAACAGGTCCTTTCTGATACTGCAATTGTGTACACTGAACAGAACTGGTCTGCTCTTTTGTGTTTTTTAAAGCATCCCACTCTGTCCAACACTCCCCTCCAACACTTCCCTCCAACAGGAGGGAAAAAACAAAAAAACAAACAACGATCAACAATCAACAAAAAAAAAAACAACAAACAACCAAAAAAACTAGATGCTTCAGCAAATGTTAAATGTCCCACTTCTATTAATGCTCACAGAAGACAATTTCTTTCTTTGTTTCAGGGGTATGGGAGTGGACAGACTACTCTGTGCGTCTCATTATATGGGCACACAAACCCAACAGCGTTCTTATTTCTGTTCTTTTCCCCACTTTCCATGCTACTCTTCCAGCCAGGATGGGCCATAGAGTTCTCAGGCAACCACCATACATTTGTTTCATCCAGGGGAGCACAAAGGACACACCTTGTAAGGGCTCTTTAGATTTACAGGGAGCACAAACACTTCCTACTATGGCTGAAATCTCAGAACTTCTTTCACCAGCAAACGATGCTTTTGACATTTCTAGTCCACTGTAAAATTCTCTAACATAAACTGGAAGAAACTAATTGAAAGACCTAATACAAGGATTAACACTCTATTTCAGACCTCATTCGGTAACATATTTAGTGCAACAGCAGCGGGTCACTTAGCCATCAGAGCCTAGAGCAACGAGATCTTCAGCAGGAAACTTCGCACCAACCCCTGTGGGCCTGGGCTATGGCAGCCAGGAGCAAGGCACCCACCAAATACACAGCTCACCTGATCAGGTGAGGAAGGAAAAGGAAAGGCATGACCAAGCAAAGATGGCACATTTTAACCTGGGGTCACAAGTCACTAAGAAATACTGCTGTCACACACATTTCACTTCCTCCTCCCCTTAGAGAGGGGAGAGCAGTTTGTGCCTGCTATGGCCCCAACTTCTGGTTTTTTTCAGAGACAGCTCAACACAAGAGATTGACTCAGCAGAATTAAATATATAAAGTGAAGAATGCAAAATAAGAACTTCCATACTCTGAGATATGTTTTCTGCAGAAAGCACAAGTATTCTCTGCAGTTTAGTTTACTCAGTACAATTTCTCAGGGAGCTCTTATCCTACTTATTGTCAGCATCCATCAAGATTACAAAAACAACATTCAAGTTCTGTGGCTAGCATCTGTATGTAGAAAAGCATATTTAACCTGTTCTAAATACACAAATCCTGTTTGCAAGGTGCTCTGTGTCAGGATTAATGTTTCTATTCAAGTAGCATTTATATCCAGTGGGCGAAGGATTCCTCAGTTTAAAGAAAAAAAAGGTTAACTTTCTGTTTAATCACTGAAGTTCGTAAGAAAATTAAACAACTGAAAAGTGTTTTTAATGTCTGAAACAGCTTCCCAGCAAAACAATTCTAGGTTTCAGCTTCTTGTGATAACTCATACCACTATTCAGTTGCTATTACTGCTATATAGCTTACTACGTAACTTCTTCTCCCTCATTTTATTTGATTTGAATTCAAGTCACAGAACTTTGTTCCCAACTCGCAGCCTCAGCACTCTTTTTCATAACTGCAAGCAAAGAACTGGAGGTCAACCGGAAGAAAAGAATTTTACACCAAGCACAGCAACTTACCTACTAGGTCAGGAACAAAGCAGTAGTAGGCAATGAACCCCACAAGCTGTATACATAAAACAGTGGTAAAATAATCTGATTGAATTACTTCGTGCTTTTCCAAGACTTTTCCCGTATTAATAGTATGCAGGACAAACCTGCCTTAAAGAAAGAAAGGTGGAGAAAAAAGCACAGAATTAGTTTTTAAAGCTCCTTCACACATACTGTAAATACCAGCACTCATACTAAAAACACCTGCATCACACCTTCAACACCTCAAGAAGATCATTTCAAGAAGGGAGAATACACTGGCAACATTAGAACCTCCTCAGCCAACTCTATGGTACCCACTGGTGAACTACCTTGTTTGCTCACGCCCTTTTGCCCAAAACCCAAGCATGTAAGGTAGCTGCAGTTCTGTCTGGCTGCAACTCAGAGTGCTGACTGGCTAAAGAGCAAACAGCCCTGGTATGAGCCAACCTCACACTTGAAGAACCTCCTATTCTATGTTGCTGTTTCACAGAACAGCAACTCCAGTGTTGGAGACCCCAGTAATAGATGAAAATTAATAGATCAAAATTATGATGCTCACCAAACATGCAGTCAAAACTGGTAAGAGTTCATTCTAAAAGGTTTCAGACAAAGACCAGATTGATTTGCTTTTTGTGCTAGCACAACCACTATACCATTAACTCTTGTCAAAGACCAGGAAAATAGCATGTGCTTATCCCTGGCAAGATCAGAACTGCTCTGCTAGCTGACCTGATAGGAATAAGAATTGAAAAATACTACTGTTAAAAATTACAAAGTTGTAAAGGGCAAAAAGTTTATAGAAAAAGAGGAGGTAGAAGACAGTGAGAGTGATCAGCAACTATACCCCCAAAAAAATTTCCTCAAGTTATACCTTTACTTTCATATGGAGCTGACCACCTTCCAATCTAAATGACACTAGCATATCTACTACCACTTAACATGAAATCGTCCCTTGCAATATTAAGCAATTTGTAAAACATGTTTTCCAGAAGTTAATATAGATACTTCTAATATGCCATTTTAAGAAGTGTTTTCCTCCTCCATCCCGAGCTTCATCAGTTTTATTTCCAGAATATCTATCTCCAGCTAAATACTGAGCACTGGCCATACTAGAGGACCTAGACAAAGTACACAAAAGTTTAAGATGTGAAAATACAAATATTACCAATGGAAGGAAAAAATACTTCTCCTACTTGCTATCTCATAAAGGAAGAGATTTATTTAGAGGAGCTTTTCAAATTTCTCTTATCCATCAGATAGCAAAAATCTCACTGGAATGCTTCCAATTTTTCACTGAGGTCTGGGTTTTCTGAGGCCTATTACAGGGTCACTAACAAATGTCAAAGTCTTAAGAATTTTTTTATTCGTCACCCACACCAATCACAGGATTATACTTTCTCAACATCAGATTTGATTTTAGGGAAGCAACAGTTGTATACAGATCAAAATATATCTGTATTTCACAAGTGCTGTCCTCCCACTGTCTGAAACATAGGGACACAACGGGAAGTTCATGCTTCTCTCCAGCTCAGATAATGATTTCACTTGAACCAAAGAAATAAAGATTACAAATTATTTTTTTTAGTTAGTTAGTACAGATAGCATGTGTAATCTGATAGGAAAGACAAGTATTCGTATCTTAATAACCCCTAATAAACTACTCACTCCCTCAGCCTAGAATTGATTATTCTGAGAAAGTATCACTAGAGGCATCCTTTGCTCTTTTACTTCTCCTGAGGGACACAGGCCACTGCCAGAAATAAGACATTGGGATAAATGGACCTTTGGTCCGTTCCAGTATGGCTCTTGTATAATAAATCCCATAATGAGTCAATAGATTGATAGCCCACTTCAGCCAACAACTCATGTCACTGCTCAGTTCAGAACCTACCACAGTCTAGGGGCATCACATATGGGAGGTGGTAAGGATAAAGCATCGATGCCATTGCAAGTGGGACTGAGACTGGGAGCTCTCAGATATTCAGCAGCCTCCTCAGACAGCCTGTTTTAAAATTCTCCAGTGTTTTAATGCAACTTGAATAAAGGAGAAGAAAAATAGAGGAAGCAACAGCTTACACATGCACTACACTCAGCAACGATGACAGCAGTCAATTAGAGGAGAGGGGTTAAAATTAAGCAGCTGGGGAGGGGAGAGAGCCCTCCAGCACTTAGATTTCATAGAATCACTTATTTCCTGCTCACTAAATCACTTTGCAAGAATATGAGAGCAGCCTGGAAGCAAAGCACCCCTCCAACGACCAAGGTTCTCAGCCAGGGAAGTGTTTAGATTAGGCAACCAATACAGGCTATTGAAAAATCTTGGTGCTGAAAAAAGTGTTTGCCTATCTTCACTTCGAACTTCTGAAAATAAGCAGCTTATGGGAAACTATGATTTCTTTAGACAATATTTAAGTGTAAAAAATTAAAGATGAGATGAAAGTTTAGAGTTACATGATTTGAGTGTTTTAAAAATCACAAACATACATTGAATAAAATATAAATGAGATTTATAGTAGTGGAGGAAATTACTTTCACCCTTCTGTAACTCATCAGCTCAAAGAGCATACAATTCCCAGCCAAAGGTTTCTAATGCAATCTATTTTAGTGAAATTAAGTGAAACTGTGTTTGTTTTCCTTGTAATTGCTGTTCACAGTGTGTTTAATTGCCTGAGGGGAAAAAAAAAAAAAGACAATTACCAAAAAGATTCTAAATACACTTTTAAACACTACGGACCTAAAATGTCAGATGATAAACTGAATTGTGATCAGTGTCCATAAACTTGGACACTTCTCTCCTCTATGCTACAACCACTGTTCCTCATAATTTTTGATGCATCACTGCTACAGAGATGGGGCAAACCACTCATCACATTTTGTACAAGTTTATGAATCACTTACAAAGCAAAACATAAACGAATGACATTGCCCAGGGCTTCAACATATTTCAGTGTTTAGTATGTTCTAAAAATTTTGCCCTCCAGGTAGAAGTAGAGGGCAAGTGGAAAAGAAGAAATTTGGGTGTTTACTCTGGCATTCCCACAGCCCTTTCTCTCACCTCTCACCAGCCATCAAGGTTAAGTATAAAAACTGATGCATGCACTGAGTTTACAGAAATCCAGCTTTACTGTTAGATGACTGAAGCACCAAGTAGAGATAGGTATTTAAAAAAAAAAAAAATCTAGTTCCTTATTTCTTTTTACTTCTATTTTTAAAGATGTTCACGTATAAATGGTTCCCTGTAAAATTCTCCTTCCAATTTGTCTGAGAAAAGGAAGGCATTATTTGAAGACGCAAGCCTCAAACTTCCATGTATTGTAGCATACTTCACCTTTACCTGCTTGACAGGCCAGCTGTCTTGGCTTAAGAGACATGATTTGTCTGATTTTTCTGCAAGTCACTGCTAGATACCTCCACTCAGTACTTACAGCCTACTTTTGCCTACTTGCCTAAATGCAAATAAGATTATTAAATCTGGCACCATATCCAAAAGAAAGTGCTGATACCAAGGAATTGCAGCTCTTAGGGCCCAGGAGACAGCAGAAAGTTCTGGCACTTTTGCAGAACAGCAAACAACCCCTGTACTTTAGAATCATTAAAGGAGATATTTTATCTACTTCAAACTGAAGTCTCTGCAATCTAATGCTTGTTTAACAGCCGTGGCAATAGAAAGCGAACTGAGAGTACCAGCTATCAATCCATGCAGGAAGGCCACAGGCTATCAAGCTAGCAACCATATTGGCAGTGCTCAACATATTTTATTGCCCATATATGTCAATATTTAGCAATAACATACATATATATATTACAGAGTGTAGATGTGTATACAGGCTTGTGTACATATATATATATATGCATAGTAGGGTGTAATACATCCACACCCACCAAAAATCACCTTTCTCAGTCGGAAAACTGGCTTATCCATTCTTTATCAGACCAGGACCAGACTCTTCCCCTTGGCATAAACACCAGATTTTTCAGCTGGCCTTTTCTAGCACTGGGTAGATGTGGCTGTTAATGAACTTTTTCCTGCTTCTCTACTGTACAGTACATATGTGCTATACCAACAGCTGAGGGGGAAAGAAAGAATAAAGTCTAAGACAGAAATCAAGCAAGACTCTTCCTCGTTAGCACCTTATCTCCAGGTATGCCATTCAGAGGCAAGGTATATGTTTGAGGGGAAAAAAGTAGCAATGAGACTGCTTTGACTCTGCCCTTTATTCAATGCATTTTAAAATAAGGCCCATTTTACTTCTTAAAACAAGTTGAGGTTTGTTGGGTTGGCTTTCCTAGTTATTCTGAATCAGACTTTTTCCATGAATACTGCAGCTGCTTAAAAGCAGTCCCAAGCAAAACAGCCTCTCCTTGGTTTCTTCTTGGGAGTTTTATATCTTGGTTAATTTTCCTTTCACCTGACCTCAGGAGGCCTTCTCAGGCCTACACACAGAGAGACATAAGACAGCCTTTGAGGAAACTTTGTAGTCAAGCACCAAGACTAATAAAAGCACTATTCATCTAACTAATATATGGAGCTTTTAGTGATGAGTCAACCTATCCAGTAAAACTAGAGACACAGTTTTTGTCAATTTATGCAACTCAGCAATAACAAAATGACTGCATATACATTCTAATGCAAAGGTACATGTCAGAGCACTCTTAGAAGTAATGTGCAAGAACAAAGTCGGGGTGGAGGACTTTACCAAGGCTTCATGTAGTAGGTGTGGTTTATCATCTACCTTTGACTTTACCCACGTTTCATTTTGGCAGCAAATCCAGGGCCTGCCATGTCGATCAAGTATTTTACTATCTGAACTTTGCATCTTTATCAGAGCTGTTCAATTACTTACTTAGCTTTATTTTTTCCAGATTAGTTTAGCATGTTTAGAACAAGCTGAATTACCATTTGTAAACAAATTAGACATGAGACAAAAAGGCTTTGCTGTGCAATGGCATCTCTTAAAAGCTGGCTGCATTCGCTGGTGCAGAGCAGGGGGCAAACCAGAGTTGAATGGAATATAACGGCAATAAAAATGCCTTTTCCACCTGCCAAGGGGTAAAACACAGGACTGCACGACCCGCCAGGCTTGCCCTCTGGAAACAAGGTGGGGAACCCGTGGGAAACGGGACTGGGAAAGAAGGAGGGTACCAGGAAAACACAGACACTCGCCTCGGAGCGGCGTAACTTTCAGCAGCATCCTCCCCAGCCGGCCGCTGCTTCCCTTCTCCGGGAGATACGGAGGGGACGGCGCCTCTGCCCGCGGCGGGCTCCGCGCCCCAGGGCCGAGGCCGGCAGGGGCAGGGTCGGGAGGCAGCACGGCG
>VWZK01019291.1:258306-280743 GCA_013396935.1 Baryphthengus martii | reverse complement strand
GAGGTCCAGGCCTGCAGCTCTCCCCGCACCCGGGGGTCCCCGGCGGCGTGACTCGGCCCGGCCCGGTCGCTGCAGCCTCGTGCCGGGCCCGGGGGTTGCAAAGGACCATCCTTCCTTCTACCGCTTCGGAGAGCCCCCTCCGGATCGCTTTGTGCCCGTTAGAAACAGGCTGGCCTCTAATCCCTTGCCGAGGGGAAGTGGCACCAGGGGTTCTCCCTCATCTCACTGGGCTTTACACGGGACCTGGCGTTGCCCGGCGCAGGGAACGCGACTGCTTAATGATGCCAAGCATCCCGTTGTGATCCAGCTCACGGACCTGCGAGCCCGGGTGCCGTCACTCTGGAGGGACCCCAGACTCGACCACACGCAGGAGCTGGGCCTGTGCACTTGAATAACAGTCAAGTTTCGCTTTCCTTCTCCTATTAAATGACTATGAAATCCAACCTTTCCCGAAGGGGCCGGGCTGCATAGCTCTGTACAGTCAGGAGCACGTGTTTGATGTAATTAGCTTTGGTGTGCCGGCTTCAGCTGTGCTGCCTGGGGTTGTGTCTGGTCGGGATGGAGAGTACTGCGGCAGAGCAGGCGTTCAGCTGCTTTGTACTGCTATCCCTAACATTTGTTTGCAGCATGGGCTGAAATTGTTCACGTACAAGCAGTTGTGTACTGTATGACTGTGGCTTTATTCCTCTCAATTCGTGTATGTAAGCAGAAATAATGACCGTATGGATGCTGCAGTCCTGCTGGAGAATTTACACAGCTTGAAATGTGTGGCTAGAAAAATACTTAAGGATAAAGGGGTTTGCTATCTGTTGTCAAGCAATGACAAACATGAAATTTTTGCAGCTCTTTTAAAGTTAGCTCTTCACATTTGATCTGTAGGCCTTGTATCCATTCTACTACCTCATGTTTTCTAAAATATAAAAATAAAAGTAAATAGTTCTCACAGAACCTGGCCTTTTCTGAATTTCCTGTTAAGTAGCTCTAAAAAGTTCATTTGGGGTTAATTAACAAAAAAAAAGGTTGAAAGGGTTCCAAGTCTATTTCTGGAAACTTAATTATCAAGTCAGAAGAAAATTCAGTAAATAAACTTCTCCCTTATTCTACCATCTAGAAAGTATTATGGAAAGCAGTATTAATAAAAAGTTTTGAACAAACATTCAACCTGGAGTCTTTTGTGACCAATTATCCAGCCCTCCTTGGATTTGTCTGGATAGCTGCACAAGTCCTGAATATTACCTTCGATAGGTATCAGGGATATCAGGGTAGCATTTCAGGTCTTTCTTAGTCATGATAAAAATAAAAAGCAACATAGGAACATTTTTTTCCTTTCTTTGTGGGTACGTTGAAACCACTCTGATAGAATGCTAACCTAAATGTGGTATTTACTGATGTAATTTTTGCCTTCATGTTGCAACAGTGTCTATAAAAAAAACCTCATCGATTTACGCCAGAAGTCATTGCAACCACTACGAGTACCTGTTCTGACTGACCCCTGCTAAGGACTTGTCCTGACTTGCCTCACCCCAGTTACAAAAGGTCTAATGAAACAGCTATTTCAGGTGAAGTTCCTTTGGATATTATGGTTTTTATGTAACCAAACTTCAGAAACCATTTACTACTGTGTTTTAAGTACTCCTCCTCGTCTTCCTAAAAATACAATTTATTTGTATTTGTTGTGTTCAGACACTAATAACACCAAAATCATAACTCTCTGTTAGGATAAAGGTGTCCCTGAGTTGTAAGTATGGCAACAGACCTTTTCATCTCAAAAGGAAGACCAGAAACAGGAAAAGGTGGTGTCTCCTGTCACCTGTAGAAGTCTTCCACTTGAGGCCTGGAATATTTTAACATTTAACGGGATTAGGAGGGAATTACTTGTCTACATCTGATGCTAGTGATTGCTTCCCTTCCTAGTGATTATAATCTCCTGCTAATTTTGTCATGCATTTGTATTGCCTTGACAAATTTTAGGGTGACTCTTCCAGGACCTCAGAATATTTGAACCAAAAAAGACAGTTCAAAATGGGCCAAAGGAGTGATGTTCAGCAGTTACATCTGCAGAGGGGGTTATTCCAAAAGAGGTCTGCGTTGATCAATAAAGCTGTATTACAAGAATGTAAGTAAAGCCTTTGTAAATGGCCAGATTATTTTGTTATGGCTGTGTATATGTTATCAACGTGTTTCTGACAGAAAATACAGTGGCTTTGCCCTTCTGACAGGCACCTAAATCTCAAACAGCGTCTATAAGGTACACTTCCAAAGCTCCTTCTCAGGATTTTTCATGAGTACCTCTACTTAGGGTTTCCTCCCACTCCTGCGTCCTGGTATCTTCTTGTCTCTCTCAAATCTTCCCAGAGGTAGTATGGATATATGAAAAGCTCTACTTGAAATAGTCCTAGGAAAAAAAGACTAGAAGGAACATTGGTCATCTGGTGTGCCTTGGTATCTCAGCCTAGTGTTAAAAAACTCCAATAAATGGGACTTCACAACCTGTTTTGGTAAGCCAATAGTAAGTAGACATCAGTACAAGAAAGAAAAGTACTTCCTTGTTGCTGAAGTAATTAATTTAAGATGACTGACCCAGTTTAAATATTTAAGATAGGAACTTGGGAAATGTCCTTGTTTCAGGCTATGGCTGATCAGAGGATTTGGACCCCCCTGAACAAGTTTTTGAACCACTGTTGAATCTGAGATCTCCATATCCTGCTGTGGCACCAGGAATGGGTTATCTTCCAGGGCTGCCAGTTTGGAAGAAGAGTAAGGGAAGTCACATTCTGACAAAAACATTCACTTAGCTACTTTTTTAGGGTGGTACTTGTATTTCACGTCTGACTTACCCCATCAAGACCTGTAGTCAATCTATTACCAACAGATGGTGACTGTTGAGTGCTCACTATAGGTCATGGTGCTGCAGCCAAGATCTCAACAGCCCTGAATCAACTGAGAGTGTAACTTCACGTGTTTTACCAGTGGTGATTCCCTTTATACTTCTTAGCAAAATGTTTACTTTTTTTGCAATAGTGCAACACCGTTAACTCATGCTGGGTTTGCAGTCTGATATAACCCCGTGTCCTTCCCTGTGGGGATGCAGGCTGAATGACTTGGCAATATCAAGTTGAATTTGGCAGAGACACAAGGTTAGTTTTAAAAAAGGTGAATTGTTTAATAATTTAAAAATAGAACTAAAGCATTTTTAAAGTCTCTTATTACCTAAGCATTTCACAGTAGTGTTAGCAATCCTGACTTGTGCTTGATAATTTGAAAATGGAGTTTGTTTTTTGATCACTGAGAAGCATGCTTTTAGTTAGTTAAGCTGAAGGAGAAGCAAAAAATAAGCAGCATAAGGAGTACAACGTTATTGTTTACTTTTAATTTTAATAAATTTTTAGTATCTAAAAGGGTTTATAGCACAAAAGTGGATTTAAAAAAAAAAAATTACTTTAAACTAAACAATGCAATCCTAAAGTTAGGAGAGGGATCTAAGGGAAATTTTTAAGTGCCCAAAGTACCAGCAAGGTCACAACCAGCCCTGCCTGTCCCTGACCACCCTCCCAGGGGTCTCCTCACCCTGCCCATGGCCCCATTTCGGCTCACCAGCACCATTGATCACTGCCCCATCCATGCTGCAGCAGAGCTGGTCCCCAGGTCCTCCACAGCCAAGCCTGTGCTTGGCCAAGTGCCCTGCTGGCTTCAACCTTTACCACCCACAGGCTGACTTCTCAGCCTGGTCTCAACCTCATCCACTATGGATGCACACAGTGATCATGAGGCTTTATTTGGCCATGGTTACTCTCACCGGGCCTGACCCTGCTTCATGTAACCAGATCAGCCTAAGACCAGCCTAAGCTCCACAGCCAACCTGAAACAGGGTACTGCCCTGACTGCCCCCAGCCTGTCCTTCACCTTCACTGGGGGTGATGGGATGAGCCCTGGCTG
This sequence comes from Baryphthengus martii, assembly GCA_013396935.1. Lineage (NCBI taxonomy): Eukaryota > Metazoa > Chordata > Aves > Coraciiformes > Momotidae > Baryphthengus > Baryphthengus martii. The sequence goes on along the minus strand of VWZK01019291.1, from coordinate 276,807 downwards.
ACGAGACCTTGCTATGCTGGCACACACGGGGAACCTCCACACCTTTGGCCCCCACTGCACCCTGGCATGGCAGACAGTGACTGAGAAGGTAGACCCAGGCTCTTGTCACGGATGAGGAGTAGAATGCCAAGAGGCAGCAGTAGCAAGATGCAGCTGGAGAACGTTCAGTCAGGCTTAAGCACAATATTTTCCACCAGAAGGGTGAGCAGCACCAGAGCACACTGCCTAGGGAGGTCAAGGAGTTTCATGCCTGGAGATTTTCAGAACTTGACAAGACAAGGCCCTTAGCAAGACGGTCTGGCTTTGAAGTTCAGCTTGTTTTGAACAGGAGGTTGGGCTGGATGAACTTCAGACATCCTTTCCAACCTGTGATTCTGTGGGTAGTACATTGCTGAGAATGACAAATTCTCTGAACATGCAGGTATTTCTACAGGAATTTAATTGCAGCCACAAAAGACTGCTCCTCCTTGTGAATTCACCAACTTTCTGTGATATTGTTCCTCTATTTCTGTCTCTATCTCTACTTAGGTGTTTGGCCAGTGGAATTTTTACCCAGAACTGTCTTCGTACCCCTTACACTTTGCCCCATTCTTGCAAGGGTTTTATCTTATATGCCTTAAATCTAATTAAACTATTTAACTTCAAAAACTGGTGGTAAATACCTTAACACTCCACAGTATTGGAATCCGATGCCAGATTCATAGAAACACTAAAATTATTTTGGTATAACATATACACAAAATATATGTAAATATAATGAAACAATAAAAATGCCTGTTGCAATTTTGTTTAGTCCAGGTGTTGCAGGAAAAAAAGCAGTCCCCGACTGACTCGTGTTGTTGGGTGTGTTGAAGCACTGTGAGGGAATATCTACACATACGTAATATTATTAGCAACTTCCATCAGCTCTTAAGACAGCTATAAATTAGAGATATGTAGAAGTAGTTACGTGTCTATATAGCTATTAATTTGTGCTGTACTATGTGTAGGGTAGAATGAGAATTTATTTCTCCCACATCCCAGTGTTACCGTTGTAACTTGTAGACCATGACCTTAGTATAGTAAAACTAGCATAAGGCAAGTAAAATACATATGCTACAGTGCAGCATGTTCTCAGAAGATACTCTGGCTCAATTTATGATCATCAAATTATGATTAAATAATGCTCAAAGTAAGCATCCAAACTTTTTTTCAGTACTTTTCCGAATAGTGCAGTATTTCCTAAGAATGTTCCCATTTCTACCAGAAAAAAAAAACTCTTCAAATTGTAGAGGCCTAACTATTCACTGCTTTAATTACTACTTAATCACACATGAGCAGATGTAATGTGAGCAGTAGTGGATTTGCAAAGGTGATCTAAGATGCATCTATTTTGAATATACAGACATTCTGGAGTAATTTAAATGACCTACATAAAGCCATGGAAAATCACATTCTCTTTTCAAACTGTACAAAATGCTTGAAGCAAATCTTCCTTGAAATATCCTTTTAAAATTAATTTCCTGAATTGGCTGGTGATGAGGAATGTCAAATATTTCTAGATTCCCAAGCCTGCTTATCTGAAAGGTATAAAATCTTGTTAGTGCTATCTTTTCATCACCAGTACAAGTGCCTTCATTTAACACTACTATAGTTTTTGAAATTTAGATGTGTACAAGTATTTCCATCTCAGATATTATAGAGATAATATGTGGAAGAAAGTTTCAGATTACTAGAATTAAAAATTTTTAGACTGTTTGCTTAAGTGTTCCAGAACTCATTTTTCTTGGCTTCATTTTAGTTGCACTAACAATGAATTTGGAGCTGAAGATTATTCAATGCCAAAATGACATTACTATGACTTTATGGTATTATTTATATCTTAATACTGGAAGTTCAGTCTCTTGCTAGGAAAAATAGGATTTAGAAAAAGGCCTCAAACAGCATTTTTACTTAAATTACTGCATCAGATGTATGTTCCAGCAATAAGAGTGGTAACTCTGTGAGACTCCTTCCATTGTTTATAAAAATGGGGTGAATTCTTTCAGCTTTGCCAATTACAGACATAATTCCAAACAACTTCAGCACCTTCAGGATAACTTTGGAATAGTATTAGGGAGTTAACTTCCATTGTTTGCTTCCATGGTTATGTCTGGCACAGTAATTTTCATGGTTTAGCAACCGACAAAGAATGCTAAGAAATTTTCTTCTTTTAACTACTTCCTCTCCTATACAAGGGCAGATGCTGTGGGGAGCCTGTGAAGGGCTTTTTCCTTTCCACATGCTAATTACCACAAATATTTTGGAGATCGTCCCGTAAACACCATTTTGTTTTCCAAATCATTAGCAATGTTAAAAACAAACCTTCTGACAAAAAAAGTTGGCAGAAGCTCAAGCACAATTCCTAGTTCCTCAGAAAACTCTTCCTTGTGCAAAGGAAGCTGTGTGGGGTCCGTTACATGCAGGTCACTTGCCAAAGCACAGGAGGTTCAGTGCATGAGATTCCAGCCATGCTTAGGTTTTTAATGTACAAATCATTGAGACGAGACCAGTTAAAACCAATTAAAATTTACAATCAGCTAAATTGGCAGGGAAGAAGAATGAGGCAAAAGTTTTTGAAATGATAAATTGCTACCACTCTAACAGGAGCCTGTAGAGTAGGTACAAGGAATCTGGGGCACTGATGCCTGGTTTGTTAGTATGTATAAAAAGACTAGACAGCTTTAACATGAGTACAAAGCATAAAGGAAAAATAATACTGTGTATCATTCTACCTAGCTTAGCACCTAAAAGGGACTCCTTGAGTAAGGACTCATGAATAGTCTCCAGAGATAGTTCTTTTCAGTTTACATTTCACTTGAACATAAAGAAGAGCATTTCTCTCCAACCACTTTTGAGGTTAATCACAACCTCATGATGACTCAGGTAGTAGCAGTCTATGTCCCATGAATTTATTCACTGATAGATCTGTTCAACTTGGCATTCTAAGAGCCATTCTATACAGCTTTGTAGAGGCCCTCAGAGGTCTGGTTACTATCGCTGTTAATTCAGTGATTTTGCATGCCCTAAGTTCTTAATATGGAGCTAACAAGAGTCTAACAAAGATAAACAAAGCTGTATTCCTACACAGGTAACAATAACTTGCCATACCAAAAATCCAAATTTCTGAGACTATATTTTGAACTAACCCAGTCATTTTGAGCTTTGACAATATCTTCCAAATAGCATTACATCCTTTTACAATGTTATGTTTTCTTCTTCTGAAACATAATTTGTAAAAATGTGTAATATTATTTTCTGCCATGCCAAAGAAAGGAAATAACAGACAATTTGTTTAAGCAGCAAATTTTCTGGCTTAAAGTGGTCATGCACAAGATAATCCACCATTACTGTGGATTTTCAGTTACAGGACAATAATGACAGGGTTTCAGAAATAATGTGGTGTTGTTGCCTGTGCATAGCAATTAGGTAGTGGCCTAGTTCAGATAAGAGTTTCAGTGTTTTATAAAATGTCCGAAGAATAGCTGTCCCAGTTAACATAATTAACTGCAAGGGACAGTTGAAGGGCACAGTTTATTTATTTCGGGGAACATTACTCAAAAATTAAATAAATTTGGGCTATATACAAGCTCTAGGGAGAAATATGAGTGGGAAATTCTAAGTAGAGTGCATAGAGTGGAGTAATAAAAACATCTCTACACAGCACTAGAAATCTACCAGATACCTGACAAATAATCAGATGTCTTCTTGCTTAAAAGCAGGTTTATTGATTCGTAGTTGTAAGAATGAAGACGAGATTTCATGAAAAAAACCCAAAGCATTACTCAGAACATGTTTAAGGGCGTTTATGTAAAATAAAATTTAAAAAAAAAAATCCTTAAAATGGTTTAATCCTATTAGGAGAGAACAGTATGTTTAACTAAAGCTACATACTACTACTTGTTACTCTGTCCTATCATTACTGTTTGTAGAGTCCTCATAGCTCTTTAAGGAATGTTCACACCATGGATTTCCCATATGTTATTACCCAAATCCTCTAAATCTCCACTCAAAACAGAATGTTATGTATTTTCAGCAAATCCCACCTCTGTATAGTCCCATGCAATCTGCCTCAAAAGGAAGGCACTGCTAGGGGAAAGAGAACAGCAGAGGTACTGCTGAAACAGGGCACCTTTAGGAGAGCCCATAGCATTATATGCCAACATTAAAGAATCTTATCCATCACTCTATGTTGCCAGAGGGTGAGAACAGAAAGTGTGTGTTCATGATGAACGGCCTGGGCTCAGCCTGACTGGGACAGTTATATCAGGTCTACAGCCACAGAACCACAGCGTGCAAACCCACCTGTAATTAGCCTGGTGTAGATGTAGGGCTCAGTGTGCCACAATCAGATGGACAATATTAACCACAGTGACCAGCATCCATGTTATTCTGTGGGTAGTAAAATCTTATGTACAGTTTGTCTAATGTACAAGTGTAAATTATGAGAACTGTCACACTTGGTCTGGCTAAATGGCCATCTATCACAAAATCCTGTTTTTAAGAGGAACAGATAGTGGTTTCTTTAGGAAAGATTGTAAGAAGCATAGCATTCCTTGGCATATCCCCCTCAGTTTGTGGCAATAACTTGCAGGGACTAGGGACTTCCTGGACCAGTGTATCCAAGCAGACCACCACATTTTGTAGGGATGGATTTGATCCGATTATTTCTTGAACCCCTGTGTTTTGGTTTATACAATATACTGGTGAGATTTGTTTCAAAATATAGGGTGGTGTGTGTTCTTAGCTCTCGTCTGATAATTTTGTTGGATGGCCCCTACTTCTGTAGTATGAGAAATGATAAATAATCATTACCTATTTACACTCTTCAAAATCATCAAAATATAGAGAGCTGTTATCTCCTCCTGCAGTAGTTTCTTTCCCAAATTGAGGTCTTAAACTATTTAAATCTTTTTGTACCTCTGTCCACCCTCTATACTTTTTCTAGGTTTTGCTAGAATTCTTTGGAATCGAGATGACCACTACTGCATACAGTATCCAAGATGCAAGTGTACTATGTATGACTTTATAAAACATGACAAAATCTGTCTTGTGTTCGGTCTCCGTGTATCAATAGTTTTTGAAACTATATTCACTTTTTTTACTGCCTCTAAAATTCTGTGCCAGGTTTCAGAGAATTATCTACAGTGACTAAGTGGCCTCTTTCCTAAGTGGTCTTAAGTAAACTAGAGTAATCCACTGTGTGTGTGTAATATTTGGATTAAATGTAATCTGCTGTTTCATTACCCGATCACTTGCTATTGCAGGGACTTTTGAAACTGCATCTCACTCCGCCTCCCTCCTGCAGCTGTGAGCATACAGTCAGACTTTATTTTACCAGGCTCTCTGACATAAGGACACAGTTTCATGAGTCAGAAAATACTTTCTCAAAGTCCTGATATCATACACATTTTCTGTGGTTCTTGCAATGGTTCTCATGAACTTGCCCAGCTAGTGAGCAAATGGTGGCAGTGACATTATATGTGGTAAACAGAACTATGGGTACAAATATAATCCTTCTTCCCTATAAAGTGTGAGCTCCCCATCCTCTGAAAGCCGGAATTTACCCTATTTCTGATGCCCATAATCTTTGGTCAGACCACAAAACCTCCATTGCCACAACTGTTTTAATGGTTAGTTGGCCAACGACAATCTGGATTGCAGGAGACAGAATTCACAGAATTCACAGAATGTCTTTGGTTGGAAGAGACCTTCAAGATCACCAGTCCAACCCTCAACCCAACACTGCAAGCTTGCCATTAAACCATGTCCCTAAGCACCAGGTCCAAACGCCATTTAAATACCTCCAGGGATGGTGACTCCACCACTGCCCTGGGCAGACTATTCCAATGTTTGGTAACCCTTTCAGTGAAGAAATATTTCTTAATATCCAGCCTAAACCTCCCGTGGCACAGCTTGCATCCATTACCGCTGGTCCTGTCACATGCCACCAGGGAGAAGAGGCTGTCCTCCTCCTTGCTCCAACCACCTTTCAGGTAGTTGTAGAGAGTGATAAGGTCTCCCCTCAGCCTCCTCTTCTCCAGATCGAACAAGCCCAGCTCCCTCAGCCGCTCCTCGTAGGCCTTGTGCTCTAGGCCCTTCACGAGCCTCGTTGCCCTTCTCTGGACCCAATCCAGCACTTCCATGTCCTTATAGTGAGGGGCCCAGAACTGAGACGTTTACAGTTTGCACAAAGCTAGACTTTGGAGCACAGTGACAATTTACCTCTGCACTAATCAGCTGCTCAGACGCTTAGAAATGAACTAGTCCTCTAAAGTCAGCATAACAGTGATCCTACTGGACTGTGCTAATTTTGTTGTATTAAAAGCACTGTTCTATAGAGGGGCAGTTATGACTTTATTGTGACTATCCTGCATGCCATGAAAAAATTGTTATAATTTTCAAGCCAAGTATGGTCTCACTAGGCGCTTATTCCACTATAAATTTATAAGCAGGAATAGATCACAACCTTTTACTAGTTTATACCCTAGTTGAAACTGAAAGAAGCAAATAGAAAATTGAACATGAAGGAGTTTGATAAGTACCTTCAAGTACATCTTCATAAAGGATGGGGAAGAACAACAGACTTCTTGCAGTGCAGATCAGTCCCAAAGCAAGTCCAGTTAGAGTGGCACAATAAATGTGGGTTGTGTTCCCAGAAACCATAGTGTAGCTGAGGTGCCATGGGTAGAACTCTTAGTATGTATTTGCCTGTGGTAATGCAGACTTCAGGTGGTGGATTTGGACATGAGGAAACCAAAAAGAGATCTAGGTGGTGGTATTAACATGTGTTAAAGAAAAACACCGGTATTCTTTATCACATAAAATAGTGATTCTCCATCTTAAGCTGACAGATATTACCTCCTAAAACAGACCTCTAAAAGTGATGGACTTTCTATTTCTTTTGTTGTCAGAATAACTGTTAAGAAAAAAACCCTACATATTTCCAGTGCAAGAGTCCTCAAATTTTATTTTTTCACTATGTGGTGTAGATACAACATTAATTGATTAAAATTAGAAGGATTGGAAAGGAGGTTTGCAGAAGGCAGGGGATCACAGTCCATACAGTGCATCCATAAAATAGGTAACTGACTAGGCAGCATCTTTCTCCAGAATTCTGATGCTTGTAACTGACTACAGATTCTTCCTTGTAATGAAGTTATACTATATACTTACTTTGACTTCTCTGATCATGTGTGCCTCCATCTGAGCTAATTTGATTTCTTTCCTGCGAGAAATATGTATATTCCAACTGAGTCAGATTCCAGTGTACATTTTAGACCTGAATCCCCAAAGGAATTGTTTGTTCTAAGAATCAGCTACGTGGGACGTGCAATGAGACCAGACTTGGGACTTTGAACAAATTGTGCAGCTGAAAGAGAGAGGGTAACTTTCCTGTACGAGGTGTTTTTAACTTCTTTTCAAATTATATCTCAATTCAAATGGTATAAATTGGTTGCTTTCAGGCCAGATATTGGTATATTCAGTTTTAGTTATGACATTTTCTGTCTGAGTCAGGAACAGAAGCTGTCAGAAACATAATCTCTATCTCAGTAGAGCACCACTGTAATTACTGTGTCCTAATGAGCGTGACAGTGCAAAGATGCAATGAGAACGCATTTAGTAGCATGTAACCTTTGCACAGCATTTAATCTCCAAACTATTTTGTAAAGACCAAGTGAATAACCTTCATGCCACCTATGTGGAAACGTAGCTGCACTTTTTTACTTCCGTTTCAAGAAACATTATACCAAGTAAATAAGTCCCCATCATACAAAGTGCTGAGCACCCTGAATTTCTTTTGGTTTCTGCAATAAGCCTGTGGCTTTTCTTGAATGATGCTTTTAAATCATTTAGCACCTTTCATAGGGAATATTTTAATGACTATTCAGTTATTTAAATTTCTGTGGCATGTAGGACACTGATCTAGAGTTAGGATGTGCTAGTGAAAAATAAAAGACATAGTCCCTGTCCCCCTGAGTTTTAAAACTGAGGTGCTGATCCAGCAAACATTTTATGTGAATATTATATTTTTATGTGTGTGAGAGGTTCCCATTAAACTTCCACTGGGAAGAATTTACAGAAAGACCACACCTGCTGATCTTCAGCCTTCTGGCAAGTGCACCATAGACGCCTAATGGGAATTCATGAAGAAGAAATGTTGCCTGCATTTTAAAAGAGTGTGAACCTTCCAAGCTTTCAGGGTATGTGCAAGTTTATATTTGAATAACCTAACAGCTATGCATATAAGTTGTCAGGGAAAATTAATGAATGGTACATGTGCAGTATATCAAACGTCTTCGTGTCTCAACCGATATTTTCATATGCACCGAAGTGCACATGCCTTACTGAGGATTATATACAATGAGACATGTTTAAAGATTTAAAAGCCACATTATTTGAATGTATCTGAATGCAGAAACCAATGACCCAGTTTCTTTAATAACCAGAGAGCATTTTCTGTGTTCAGTCATGGATTTCTAAAGAAAGTAAAGGGGTTTGTGACCAAGAATCCTGAGACAATTCATACTAGAATTTAATTTTGAAGTTTAAAAGAAATAAAATGAAAGTGCTGTCTCAGCTGTTTCCCTCTGCCACACTTTTTTTTTTCATGGAACCTACTGTAATGCACTTTTAATAAGCTATGTCAAAATATCCTTTATCTTGTCATCGGATTCCATTCTACAACTGTAAATCTCACATTTCTTCTTTATTATTCATTTCTGATGACTGGTATTAATCTCTTCATACTGGCTTTGGCATGGTAGGTATTATTTATGTCCTAAAGTTGTTAGCAGTTGTCTTAATCAGACTTGAATGCTCTACAGCTCTTGCCAGCCTTGTGGTGGCTGTTGGTCCTCACTTTCCCTTCCCTCCTCTAGCTCCTTAATAGGTCTATTATTTCATTTGGGGTTAGGGTACAGCATGTCTCATAGGTTTAGCTTCTGAATCTTCTCCTTTACACATGTAGGTAGCATTTGTACCAATTTGTAACATGATGAGTCTTCCTTGTAGTTTCTAAAAGAAATTTTCAGTATGTCAAAATAGTTTCTCTCAAATGGTGATCCAGATTCCTGAGCACCACAGGTTTAATTCAAGATACATTAAAAAGATTGCCTAAAGTGAAGACTTTAAATCTGCCTTTATATTCAGCTTTTTTTCCACTGAGCGACTTGTTGGAGCAGTCTGCTGATTTCTAAGAGCAGTGTTCTCATCTACTTACAGAGGCTGCCTCACTATAAACTCCCTCTGTAAGGTGCTGAAAGCTCTGGCCTTCATTCATCCAAGTCTTTAGGTACTTAGCTGCTGGACTAAGATCAGTGTCTAACACTTTTCAGGATAAAGCTTTGCTCCAAGAAGGATTGTTCAGTCTTTGCTTCTGTCAGAGGATGAGTTCCAAATAAAGGAGTTAATCTATTCTTTCTGGTTTGGTTCTCTGGCAGGAGAGAGACTGTTACACTAGACTGGAGGACCCTAAAATTAGCTAAATTTACAATATCCCACCTGCTTTGCTCTGTGTTTATGTTAAGACTATGATAAGCTGTATATATCTGTAAAAGTTAAATTAGTAACAAAAATAAATGAATAGCTAAAATAACCTAACACATTTTAACTTCATTATTATTTCATCAAGCAATAATGAACTGGGAAGTTGGCCCAATACACTAAAATATAGCTAATAAATGCTACTTTTTTTTTTTTTAATTCAGAACATAGAAGTACATCGACTGCACAGATAAATAGCAAAAAAAAAAACATTTATGAATATGATTACTAGCATAGCAATAAAAAGCAAACCTTTTCTTGGAAAATAGTACAACTTAGAGTTAGGACTTTGCACAGCAACTTAATCCATGAAGTGAGAGGAGAATGGCAAACAATTTCATATGTATAGGAGGTAGGTTCTTCAGGAGAGGAAAAGTTTTCGACCATATAACGGACACTCATATTTGCAATGCATTTTAGGGTGGAAAAGGAAAATATATTTTAGATGTGGCCTTTTTAAGGGCCATCCTTAAATAATACATAAGGCTTGGCTCACTTCAGCCAACTGAAGCAAAGGTTTAAAGCCTGAGCCACTCCAGGCAAGCTTTAATGAGGAAGAGGAGTCTCTGTGCTCCATTCTTCTCTGGAGTCAGAATCTTTAAGTGCTTTCTTAAGGAGGACCAGAAAACCTCAACTTTCACTCCAGCACCTATCGCATTGCCATTGCTGCTCTCAAGAGAATGAATTTCTTCTCCACAGCCATGCTGTCTTGTAAATTGTCACTACAAGAGAAATCACTGACTTCCTTTCTCAAGCCCCGAGAGAGAGTGAACGTTACATCCTGTTGATAACATCTAGAAGTGATCTATTTCTGTAAGTACACACTTACATAGTAAGTATATACTTAAATAAGGACGGGCACAAAGCAGTGTGCGGTAGATGCACCAACTACAGTCACTAAAGCCATGGTTTGATGAGCAGTGGTGCCACCCCAAGTCACTGACTCCACAGCACCTCTGTGGTGCTGTGGCTGGTTGTGGAGGCAACACAGTAAAGTGGATGGGCAGCTCAATTTGTTGAACTATTTCCTGCTGGATTTTTGCTAACTGAAGTAATTCTCTGCAGTTCACTGCTTTACAACCCATGTAAAGCTATATAACAGCATGTGGAAGTGATGCAAAAAGGCTGAGGGAGGGAGAATGCCAGCAATAACTTAATTTGGTAGAGGCACTGGAAAACTGCGGGATACACTTGTCCCCAAGTTACCGGTGGAAACTTGCAAATTTTTTTCAGTGTAAATGGAAAACAGATATTTAAAAGACGCTTTCTAGGTAGAAGAGCTTTGTAATTCAGACTCTGAAAAGGACTTGATCTTCTGCCAGAGAACCTGCCTGTAGACATGAGCGATCATGCAGTTACTGGCTTTCCCACTTTGTCTACAACTCCCTTGTTGTACAGTGTGTTGCAAAGATATACTTCCTAAGTCTGTAAACTACTAGCGTGAGGAAAGCCAGACAGGCCAGACGAGCTGGAATGAAAAGCAGAGACACTCAAAAAGCACTGAAACTATGGTTTTATTTCTTAAGGAGTGGCTTGCAGGTGATTGAAAATATTATTTATTAACTATTCTGTGATACAGCACTTGTTCCTTAAGTAATTTCACCTGTTATATCAGTTTTCCTGTGACCATTTACAGTTCCCAGTACAATATTAAGAAGTCCTATATTATTTTCATCTGATAACAAATGAAGTCAGGTAATTTTGCACTTGCTATTTGTTTTTTGATTGAGGAGGCAGCTGTAAGAGCTGCACAAAATGATTTTGATAGGTTTTGGGGGCAGCTTTTTCCTTTCTGAAACTTTCGGCCTTGTAATCATGTTTGTACATATCGATCCCTTTATCCTTTCAAGCTGAAATGAAGTGGGACAGCTCAAAAACATATAATTTAGTTTTGGCTATCCAATTGGAAAATATGTTACAGAACCAGTATACTGGGTTTGTGTGGCAAAGTTTTGGTAGCTGGAAGGCTGTAGGGGTGGCTTCTGTGAGAAGATGTCAGAAGCTGCCCCTGTGTTGGACAGAGCCAGTTCCAGCCAGCTCCAAGACAGACCCACTGCTGGCCAAGGCCGAGCCCATCAGTGATGGTGATAGTGCCTCTGTGACAGCGTATTTAAAAAGGGGACAAAACTGTTGTGCAACAGGAGCCAGAGAGAGGAGTGAGAATATGTGAGAGAAACAACTGTGCAGGCACCAAGGTCAGTCAAGAAGGAGAGGAAGGAGGCGCTCCAGGTGCTGGAGTAGAAATTCCCCTGTAGCTCATGGAGGGTAATGGTGGAGTAGATATTCACCTGCAGCCCATGAAAGACTCCATGGTAGAGCAGATGGGTACCTGAAGAAGCCTGTGACCCTGTGGGAAGTCTGTGCTGGAGCAGGCTCCTGGCAGGACCTGTGGACCCATGGAGAGAAAGGAGCCCACACTGAAGCAGGTTTGCTGGCAGGACTTGTGACCCCATGGCAGACCCATACTGGAGCAGTCCGTTCCTGATGGACTGCATCCCATGAAAGGGCCTCATGCTGCAGCAGTTCATGAAGAACTACAGCCCATGGGAGGGACTCACAGTGATGAAATTTCTGGAGGGATATCTCCTGTGGTAGGGACTTCACGCTGGAGCAGGATAAGAGTGTGAGTAGTCCTTCCCCTTAGGAGGAAAGAGTGGCAGAAACAATGTGTGGTGAACTAACTGCGACCCTCATTCATGTACCCCTGTGCTGCTTAGGTGGAGGAGATAGAGAATTCAGGAGTAAAGTGGAGCCCAGGAGGAAGGGAGGAATATGGGGAAGGTGTTTTTCAGATTTGTTCTTATTTCTCATTTTACTACTCTGAATTATTTGGCAATACAAATTCTTTATGCTAAGTCTCTTTCACCCGTGGCCATAACTGCTGAGTGATCTCTCTCTGTCCTTATCTTGACCTCTGTGTCCTCTGTGACCTCCCAGACAAGGAGGGGAAATGATAGAGCGGCTTTGGTGGGTACCTGGTGTCCAGCCAGGCTCAACCCAGCACAGCCAGTAAGAAGTCATTTTGTAAGTGCAGTCTTTGGGCATGTGACAAGAAAGCATTTGTAATGTTATCCTGATAATCTGTAGCGATTTGAAATCCTATTGTAGTTTCTGTATCACTAGTTTTATTATTTAATTACAGTCCAGCAGAGCATTAAGGATTACATTTGACTGGGGGTGAATGATTTACAATTAGTTAGAAAAAATAAAGGTATTAAGGAATGTGCCAGGTTCATTTATTTGACAAATGAGCGTAAAGCTACTTACAAAACCGCTTCAGAATGTAGCAGCACCTGGGTTGTAATATATTTTGTAGAAGCAATGAAGAAAGTAATTAGTTTGGGAACTGTAAAAACAATGCCAGGAGGTATAGCTAAGATCTAACTCACTAGGAATCAAGGGGCTGACTTCCACCACACTCCATGGTTGTGCTGGGTCGCTCCCCTGATTGATCTGGTGGTGACAGTCAGTAGTCCGAGGAACCCGAAGGTAGGGAAGATCTAAGGGCGTGCTATACCTGGGAGTTAGGGCACGCTTTGATGGTATCCTGCCTGGGGCTTGTACAAGGGGATCACTGTAATTCATTTGCTTTATAATAGCTGCTAAAATCCTCAACCTTGTTTGATGTCTTTGGATAGAGAGGGCAAAACACCTAAGATACAATCACATGAAAAGATCTGTTGTGTGAATGCACTTCTTCGCATTGCAGTAACTTACTGGATTTTTCCCTTAAACTTGAAACAAAGTTAATTTCTCAAATGGCTGCAAAGGTAATTTTTAGTTCTCCCAGCTTTTTGACAAAGAGTCTTCGCAACAGAAAAGTTAGCCAAGAAGTGAGATGCTGATTTTCTGAAGTGAAAGTCATGCCATGAGCGTTCATTCTATATCAACTGCTGCATTGCTATATTACACTGGGATTGAATTAAGGAATGGATTGATGGCTTGAAACTGATGGGTTGCAAATGGCAAGCTTCTGATATTTTCCGGTTTAATGTCAGTAATACTACGGTAATGTTCACATCTAGCTTTTTAAAACACTACGTTTTCTTAATTTGTTTATATTGGCAACATTTGTTAATTCACAGTAGTGTAGGAAACACCTAGTGGTGACTGATTTAAGCCACTTGCTGTCTGTTTTAATTTGATAATGATATTGCTGTGTCAACAGGATCATAGCAGAATGTGCAGCATTGCAAATGGAAAGAAGCAAGCTGTTCCAAAAAGCCTAATTATGCAGATTTATGTCTGTAGATATTTGTTACCTTAGGTTGTTGAGTTCAAGTATTATAAATTGTATGTTCCATGTCTGTTATATACTTCACATAGACATTATTTGTTTGTGTTCCATGTATTTTGGCAGTCATAAGTATTTTAGTTAAACTTCTAAACTTTGAAGAAAAAGTATTGCCAGGCTGCTGGCAATGATAGAGGACTTCAGTTAATCAAAGATTCATCATTAAAGCAGACATGAATTAAGGTAGGCTAAGGTAGATAATATTTTGAATGGTGCTGATACTCCCCATCTGCATAATATCCTAGTGGTTACAGTGGCTACTAAGTAGTTGAGAGTCTTGGTCTCACCTTCCTTCTCAGCCTGATGTGCCTTGATGGCTTCATGGTGTCTTTCACATCTTCTAAGTGTCACAAGAGTGCTTGACTAGCTACCAAATCTGTGCTGCAAATAGGGCCAGGGAAGGCAGAAAGTACTTTTGTGTTCCTTCAAGGTCAGGTACCACAGAAGAGGGTTCCAGTGGACAGAATTCTTCCATCTACAGCTTGATCTAAGCTCACTCCAAAAATTAGGTGAACTCACCAGGTTTTTCTAAATTGCAGTGGAATTACATGAGAAGCAAACCTTTAATTCAAGACTTGGGACTCAATTACATAGGTGAGCATTTAAATAAATTAGACTATTAGAACAACTGGATTGGGTCAAACCAAAGACCGCTTAGCTCTAAGCACAGTCTTCAAATGCACATGCTGAGCACATTAAATACTTGGCGAGCAAACATTTTCCTGCAGCTCATGAAGGTGAACAAAATGAAGCACAAGAAATAAGCTAGGCTGCAGCCCTCAGAGAAGCATACTTTGTGACAGCCAATGGCAAAGGACCAGAATTGTTGGAGACAATTCCCCATGAATTCGTGGCATAATAAATATTAAAAAAATTAAATGCTTCTGTTCACACAAATAAATAATATGACAACTGGTATCTTCTGTTGGAGCTACATCTTCAAGATTCAGATCTTGTCAGCTAATGTGCCTTCCACAGAAAAAAAAAAAACAAACAAAAATAAAAATTCTCTGTCCTTCTGGAATGCCCAGAGATGGTCTTTTTACACAGCTTGTTCCTTTTTTTAGAAAATTTACAGAGATCATCTGTCTCAGTTCTCATGGCTCTGTTGAAGGTGGTGTTTTTCTGTCTAAAATGTATCAATAGACATCTTCCACTGTAAGGAAAACTGTGCTCTCTGTCTCTCTTCTGATGACAGCAAAGTCAAACCAGATTAAAAAAAACCAAACCAGTGGCTACTAGCAAACACTGTAGTGACACTTCCCAGAGTACTCTCCTGAGTGAATTCTGGCTCATGAGCTAACTGAACCAGAGAAGATGTGTTTGAGCTAGAGGAGGTGCATTTACATTAAAAGCCTGGGCAGATTTTGCTTCCTTGAATTTGTCCAAACCAATTCTGATTTAGGTGAACTTTTAGTATCCACATTATGTGACAGAGAGATGCACAGGTTAATTATGTATGAGTGTAAAGGTACTATTTTTTTTTATTTTGAATCTGTTACCTGCTTGTTTCTTTTGCTGTTGCTCCTATGGGAAAAGACAGTGAAAAATCATGCCTTATTTCCTATCTCCATGCTACAGAGGATTTTATAAATCTTTTTCTTCTAGATAAACTGTTTCCCAGAATGAGTTTTCCATTTCCTCATATTGAACCTGTTTGATAATTTGCATCCTCTTTGTTGCCATTCTCTTGTTTTATTATTCTATCATTTCTGAGATGGATGAAGAGAACTGTACGTGGTATTCAAGACGTGGGGACACCTTAAATTCATTTTATTTTGGCATAGTACTGTTTTCCTTTTTTTTTTTTCTCTCTCTATTCTTTCCTAATAATTCGTAACTGTCTGCTTTGACAGCTGCCCAACACTGAGGTGACGTTCTCAAACCAGTAACTGTTTCTATGGCATGATTTCAGACTACAATGGTAATCACCTACTCTGGGTCCACCATTGTACATGTTAAGCTGAAGTTGTTTCTGCCTATACGTATCACCTTATGGTAATGTCTATTGGATTTTATCTGACATTTTATTTCCTGGACACTCACTGAGTATCAGTCATATCACACTTCTTACATCCTTTTGCAGCTTTTCATAATGGCCATAATTTTTAATTTACTTCAGTAATTAACAGTACACCTGCAAACACTGTTTGTGGTACCTACTTTGTTCTTGAAGACCTTTCTTAAATTTAGGTTATGTTGTAAGAGTTTGAAAGAAGAGGGTGTACTGAGAGAGGAAATCTTCAATAAATTCCTGCTCCTTCCACACTGGTCTCTGGCTACTTTTGGGAACGGAAGACCTCATGAAGCTCAGAGGAAGATGCTTAGGTGCCAGTAGTAACTTTTCTCATTTCTTCCCTAGGTAATCAGATCTCTTCTGCAGTCAGAGAGACCTAATATATCAGTCTCCATATATCAACTCTGTGAGCTAAGTTGCCAGGAAAGTTTATGATCTAACTGCACAAGAATTCCTTGAGAAAACAAATCATTTATTTTTCCAGATGCCTGGACTTGAGAATGCAGAATGCAATATTCAGGGGAGATAAACAAAAAGCTGTATGGCAGAAATAATATATTAAAGCTTGCTCTTGGTAAAATACATAGGAATTTGGTTGTTTTCTTTAATGAACAACAGCAAAATGCCGTGGTTAGCCTTGGAAATGACACCCTCTCCCAAGCAGACTTGGGTGTGCTGGAGTGCTCTCTTTCTCTTCCAGCATTTAGGTTCCCTGACTCCCTACTAAGCCTCTGCACCAGCCTTCACAGCCCTTTCCCCTTCTGACATGGAACTAATGCTGATCTTGTACAGAGAAGCTAATTCCTCATGTCTCTTACTTCCTTATCCATTGAGCCTTGCAGCCTCTAACCCTAAACAGTATGATGGAGATTCCAAATATTAGAAGTCCTCTGTCTTCTGAGGACAGGAGCTGAGAGGGAATTTCCTACCTCTTCCTCTCAAACAGGCATGGATTCTCCTCATGGGCTTTATCCTTTACTAATCCTGTTCATGTTCTCAGGCACAGATTCCCATACTCATGACTTTTCTCTGGCTCCCTTCATCCAAGTTGTGCTGCATTCAATATCTAATTTCACTAGCCACAGTTTTTTTTGGCAAAAGTGTAAAGGCTCTTAATTTGCTGATGTCATTTTTCTATTTAATTATTGTATTTTTATTTTTTCCTAGAATTGATGTCTCTGCCAGAATTGCTATAGCTATTAACAGAATTGTGGTTAGTTCATTAAAATAAAAACATGTTGAAACATTACAATATTCTGGTTTTGTCCTTAATTATGAAAGTATTTTATGTAATTTGAAATAATTTTTATTAGATGAGACGAAGTTTGATAGCCAGATACAGTAAGAATAGGAAGGTGTTCCAAAACCACTGCTGTTTTCATTTGAAACCTGAAATTACAAGTCTAATTTTGACAGGAAATACTTACCCACACAAACAATTGCTGTGTAAGACATTTATGTGATTAAAGCAGCTCATTAGATTCCCTGTATGTATTCATTTTGTGTCTTGTTTTCAGCTACAATATATGAGTTGCAGCACAAAGATCTGACAGTTATGAGTCAAGTCTTAGTACTGGTGAAATGCAAAAAGAAGAGTCCTTTCCCCAGGTGGAATTTGAAGTAGGGTATCTTGCAGATTTATTTATTTAGTCCTTATACCACTCGTTTCTGTAAGAACAATGACATTTTTGTGGATTTTATGCATTCTCCAAATGCATGAGGTGACAGGATAGGCCTATAAACTAAAGATTACTGGTTAATTTTCCTTTTGTTAGAAGCTGGTTGTTACAACATTTCTGAAGTTTATATAGACTCTTCACAGTTCGCAGTGTAATATCTGCAAAAGGTACAAGATCCTGTGAAGTCTTACTTTTGTTTTCCTTTTGTGCACAGGATTATATTGTCCTGGAATTCCAGAACGGTGAGAAAGAGTAGGAAGCAAAAAAAATACAAAATTAGCATGAGAAATATTGGAAAGACAGACAGACTTTGGATTCATGGCTTGACAAGGAGTGTGACACCATAGAAGACCGGTATCTCACTTTTCTCTGTAATTGATATAATGGAGAAAAGAATGTAGTAGTGGAATTTTTCTCCTCTCAATCTGCTCTTTCTTACAGAGAAATGTAAAGCAGTGGCATGGGAAAACAGAATTATGGAGTTTTAAGTATTTTTATTGTGAGAGATTTAGTCTCAAAATACAATTTCTGCTACATATTTTGAAAAAAAAAGGTAGAACAGCATGGATCCAATCTTCTCATAAAAGACAAAACTCTGGAATTCATGGTGAGATAGATTCCACTTTACATAAAGATCTGAATTAGAGTTCTCATTTG
Source organism: Baryphthengus martii (assembly GCA_013396935.1). Taxonomy (NCBI): domain Eukaryota; kingdom Metazoa; phylum Chordata; class Aves; order Coraciiformes; family Momotidae; genus Baryphthengus; species Baryphthengus martii. The sequence continues at coordinate 258,596 of VWZK01019291.1, read as the reverse complement.
CAGAAATGCTTCATGATTAAAGTCCCTTAAAAAATAACAAAGGAGACATTAGAAGCTGAAAACCTGAGCTTTCAGTCTTTCTTACAAAAATCTTTGGACTGTAATCCTCATACCCACAGTCATTTCCCCATAAGAACACAAGTCATAGAATCATAGAATCACTATGGTTGGAAAGAACCTCCAGGATCATCTAGTCCAACCTTCATCCCAGCATCCTTAGACACTAGACCATAGCCTCAAGTGCCACATCTACTTGTCTCTTAAACACCTCCAGGGATGGTGACTCCACC
>VWZK01019291.1:243556-258223 GCA_013396935.1 Baryphthengus martii | reverse complement strand
GCTGCTGGGGGTTGTTGTGACCAAAGTGCATGACCCGGCACTTGGCCTTGTTAAATCTCATACAATTGACCTCAGCCCACCACTCCAGCCTGTCCAAATCCCTCTGCAGAGCCTTCCTACCCTCAAGCAGATTGACAGTGCTGCTGAGTTTAGTGTCATCTGCAAATTTACTGAGGGTGCATTCGATTCCCTCACCCAGGTCATTGATAAAGATATTAAAGAAGACTGGTCCCAAAACTGAGCCCTGAGGGACACTGCTTGTGACTGGTCGCCAACTGGATTTAACCCCATTCACCACAACTCTCTGGTCTTGGCCAGCCAGCCAGTTTCTAATCTAGCAAAGAGTCCACCTGTCTAAGCCATGAGCCACCAGCTTCTCCAGCAGAATGCTGTGGGAAACAGTGTCAAATGCTTTACTAAAGTCCAGGTAGACAACATCCACCGCTTTTCCCTCATCCACTAGGCGGGTCACCTGATCATAGAAGGAGATCAGGTTGGTTAAACAGGACTTGCCTTCATAAACCCATGTTGGCTGGGCTTGATCCCCCTGTATTCCTGCACTTGCCGCGTGATCACCCCCAAGATGAACTGTTCCATAATCTTACCTGGTACTGAGGTCAGGCTGACAGGCCTGTAGTTTCCTGGATCCTCCTTCCTGCCCTTCTTGTAGATCGGCGTCACATTGGCAAGTTTCCAGTCATCTGGGTATCTCAAAGGATCAATAATCCAAAAAATTGCTATTACCTTGCTCTTTGAGTTTTTTTTCTTTTCTTTAAATCTGTAAAATATATTTATTCTTTGATGAATCTTCTAATTCTAAAATGTTAATTAATTTTTTTAAGAAAGTACATTTCAGTAATGCTTATTCATAATCTCGATAAAGAAAAAAATAAATTATGCTCTGATTTTCATCAGAGAGAGACAGTTGCTGTAAAATAGCTAATGATTAAGTGCACCACTGAACTGACACCGCACTCAGAATGGGATTTACGTCATCTAAGTTTAGTCACCTAAGAGTTTGGCACCTGTGAGGTATCCCAAAATGGTAACTGTAGCCATTCAAGCTAATCTTACTAGGCTCCCTCTATAGTTTTCTATAGATTCAGAGCCAAAAAGCCTAATTGCTTTGCAGTGACCCTTGAAAGCCTTAGTAAATGCCTCTCCTTTGTTCCACATGCCTTACATCTCCTCGTCTTTAGGCATAAACTTTTCTTTGATAGCTCCTAGAGACAAAAAACATCACACCCTAAACCAGAATATTGTGAGCTTGTAGCTTGAGTTGCTTTTTTTCTTCCATTGCTAAATACAATTGCTGGAGAAAATCCAGAGGAAGCTGATTAACTTAACGAAAGATATAGAAAGTTTGTATCAGAGATATTGACTGTCTTGAAGTAGCTTATGTCTCTCAGAAAGAACTCCAAATTAAATACCTGGAATATACTGAAGAAAAGGGCTTGTAATTACTTATACTGTGATCCTGTCTTAGCTGAAAAAAATAAACAAAAGAGTACATATCAGATTTAAGCTGAATGTTTAGTTTGAACTGAAAAAGTTGACTGCACTGAGCAATAATACCCATGAGCTGTCTCATTCTGGTAGTGCTTATGCCTATACATTAATATTGATACCTTAAATGCATTAAAGTGATATGAGAACAGTCAACAAAATGGGGAGAGATATCTGTCACTCATTTTTAAATGAAGGCCACTGCACACAATTTATTCTATTATATTATTTTTTAAAAAACTCATTATGATGGTATTGACCCAGTTATTTTAATGTTTTTATGGAAACTGATTTATGACACATTGCAGCTAAATAAAATCTATAGACTTAGTTTTTTGATGCTAAAACTACTGTCATGTCAATGCGTGTATAATTTCATTTCTAAGGAATGCACTGGAAAACTGACAGCTATGCTGACAACTGGCTATGAGAGAAATAGCTCAAATGAGTTTTTTTCCTTGGCATATATCTTAATGATTTTATGTTATATGGAGCTTATGCTGATAAAAGCAGGTCTTTACTATAAGTTCTTTCTTATTAATTGGATATAAACCATGCAGTGTAAAAATTAGCGAGGCTCCATATATTCTCCCTTAGCTTTCATGCCTGGTGTTGCGATGGGCCTGTTGATAGTGGGTTTGTTCAGCTGATTTCCAGTATTTTCAGGGAGCATAACCTGTTTTGGGGATTAATGAAAGACTCAATGATGAGGCTTACAGCTATTTCTGTGAGCTTGTGCAGGCCCAAACCAGGCCCAGAGTAGATCATATGGTTATCAATCACCTATTCATTGAAAATAAGTGGCCTTTTTCTGTAAAGACAGCCCTAGACTTCCTCCTTCACCTTCTTCACCATATAATTGCAATAGTGACCATCCCACAGAAGCCATCCTGAACAGGACTTTCTCCAACCACTTTTCTGTCTTCAGAAGAAATGGCAATCTCTAACTGGACTTCATGAAATTACTCATAATAGGACTTCAGTGCTCTCTTTATCAATCAGCAATGCCTGAAACATGCAGACTTTTCATTAAATAAATACAAGATTCATCAAGTAAAACACCTAAGACAAACAGGTGACTGTGTTGAGGGAGGCTGAAAGCACAGGGTGGTCTATGGCATGTTCTCCATCCTGCAAGATGTATCGGACCGACTGCACAGTTATGAAGCACAAAGCTTAATTTTGCAATTGCATAACAGCACTGAATCTGAAATAAACCCAAAATATTTAAGACCAGCAAATTGATTTTACCACTTTAGTTGTAGTAACTAGGGCCTAAAATCAAAACGGGTAGAAAGATCCCCTACCAACTATTTCAATTTCACTGTCATGTGCTGGAAATAAAAGAGGAATAAGAAGGTTTTGATCAAACCAATTTCATTTTCTTTGATCTTCTAATACAGGGTTAATAAATAATTCTTTGTTCCTTTGTGATTTGATTGCCTCCTTTCTAAATTGAGTGATCTGGCCAAATGATGACTTAATCACGTAGTATTTTTAATCCACCAAACTGCTGATTCAATACCAGTTTAAACACTGATTTTAAAGATTACGTTAATTGCTACATAGGCTATTGATGGTTTTAGTGCTTTACGTCCTAGTCAGTTTTGTGTCCTAGTACTTTAAGTCCTAGTCAGGCAATGGAATTTGCTTTTTTGTGAACATTAGCAGAACTGGTTTAGTCTTTGGAGTCCAGAATGGGCTTGAAAAATAAAAAACAGGTAAATTAGCTGAAGTATGTTCGTTTGGCCCACTCCACAAATTAAAGCCTTTATCAAATAGAATTTCACACTTTTAGTAATTCACAATGGTAATTCATAAATCATCTCTTTTTAGAATTACATGTTAGAAGTCAAAACAAATATTTTATTGAAGAAAAGAGGAACGCTTCATAAACTAAGAAATTTTCCTGCAGCCATCTCCAAAAACATCCACCCTAAAATTAATAAATGAGACTAACCCATTGCAATTCTGTATGTTTTACTAGAAAAAGCTGTCAGTGGAACTGAAGCCAGTGTTTCCCATTCATTCTGGCAAGTGAAAGAATAAAGAAGCAAAAAATGAAGTCAGGATCATACTTGGAGAATACCATCCCATTTTTCTAATGAATCATATTCAAGAAAATCTTAATTGACTATTTTAGAGTTAAGATAATAATGCTGCTAAGCAGGAATGCAATTTGCTGAAGTCAACAAAGCATGACTTTACTAATACACATAATAAAAATTCAAAGACATTGGATTTGCCCACTAGTCTTATATTATTCTCTTTGGATTTTATATTCTGTGCTTTAGTTTTTAACCTCAGAGTCATATTCATGTATTATTACATTTCTAACAACTGTTGTTTAAGGTTGGTTTTCTGTAGCCCGGTGAATAATCAGGATGAGCAGTTTACCTCTCTAGAGTAATTTTCCCATGCGGAAGCTGGTGTGACCTCCACTCAAATAGTTTGAACTCATAATTTCATTTGTGATGGACTCGCACACATAATTTGAAAATAATCAAATGCTTGTAGTGAATTTTGTCTGGAAATGTAACCCATTACATTTTCTTCTTTAGTTTTACATCATTCATGTTCATAAGTGCATAATTCATTTTTATGCCATGAGATACTCCAATTAATTGAATAGTTAAATTATGCACTTGACATTATTACAGATAGCATATGCCTGTGTATTTGGCCTTCTTTGCATATGTGCAGGTAGATATTGTGTGGAATGCACCATACCTATGTATGGTTATGCCAACAAGAGGACAGTGGTTATCCTGTTCTAGACTCGTGTAATCGTACAACTTAGAAAGACTGAATAAATTGCTGAATGAATCTCAATGTAGATTAAATTTCTGAGGTTTACAGAGGGAAGATGCCCCCTTTCTAAATATTGCTAACTGCCACATCCCCATTCAGACCTTCAGCAGTCTCCAGGTAGCAATGCAACCACATTAGTCCTAAATCAAACATATTCAACTGTGTAAAATTTTGGCATTTAGCAATCTCTGGTCATGTGCTAAATCCAAGGCAAGCCAGGAAGCTTGAGTCTTTCCTTTTTAACTCCTCCCCTGTGATTTGACAGATCTTGCAGAAAAAGTGCAGAAGAGTTGATGGCAACACGAACAATCCTGTAGCTTTGCTCAGCCACTCTGAGGTTCATACAGCCCACCACCGGCTAGAGTCAATGCCTACACATTGTAAGACCTTCCTAGGATGGAGAGAAAGGGTAATAAACTTGAACAAAAAATTACAAACAAACCAGGAGACGATCTCATTGACTTGAGATCGCCATTCTCTTGAAGAATTTTATGTTGTCCTAGAGGACTGTCTTTTATTGTGCTGTTAGCAACTCAGAAGCCTTTCTCCTGGCTGGGTGCATGCTTAATTTGGAAGGACAAAGCCATTTTGTCCTGTATAAGTCTGTAAATTAGGCATATAGTATTCAGCATGTGTTTGCCAAAGTAAATCAAGAGACTGGGCATTTCCATATACTTTTTGGCATTCTATAGCTCTTTCTCTAATCTGCATGACTGCAGCCAGTGGCTTCCTACTGCTACTCAGCGCTGACTGTCAAAGGGCAAGGAAGTACAAAGCTGATATAAGGTAAATTAATTATTATTTTTATAAGCTCGTAATAGAGATAATTGAAATGCAGAACAATGCCATCAAAGTCAGTTGTGAACATGGAAAAATGGAAGAATGTTTTCTAGTGCAGCAAAGGTGTCTATTGTGTTCTTAGATCAAACTGCTAAACTAACTAAATATGTTTAAACAGGAACTGCTTCTAGACTGTAGTCTGAATCCCAGTTTTCAAATGAGGATATATTTTTAGATGCAATTCATGAACTACTAAACCTGAGGTTTTCAAGTGGAAATGCAGAGCAGTTGTTGCAAGTGTGTGATCAGTAATTGTGATTAAAACAGAACAGGTAGTGGCACAAGCAACTGCATCTATTTAGATCTCTTCCAGAAGCAGTATTGTGGCAACGGAAGTAATGTATGTGCACATACATTTCATCCCATGCTGCAAAAATTAATGTATTATTTGTGTAATCATAGAATCATAGAATGGCTTAAGGTGGAAGGGACTTTAAAGATCATCCAGTTCCAACTCCTTGCCATGGGCAGGGACACCTCCCATGAGACCAGGTTGCTCAGAGCCTCATCCAGCTAGGTCTTGAATACTTCCAGGAATGAGGCATCCACAACGTCTCTGGACAATCCATTCCAGTGTCTCACCACCCTTATTATTGCTTATAAAACCTTCATCCTAAACTGGGACTTTACAGTACTTTATTATACATATTGTAAATGAGATATGTGGAAAGGAGACCACAGAGATAATAAAAATATAATTGTCTGTGTGCTTGGTTTCTGCCCATCCATAGCCTAAGTGTCCAGGTGTGACAGGAAGGGAGAGCTTTAAGGAAGGATTCGAAGAAGCATCATGAAGTAAAAGAGAAGCTCCATTTGAAGACAAGTGTAGAGCAGAGAACCAACACCAGAAGCAGGCGAAGCGTGATAGTATTTGCTCAAACACAGAGTGGAAAATACTGGATGATGTTACAGGAAGCAAGAGGAGTTGGCACCATAATAATAAACAGCATCTTATTGAAAATGAAAGGGGAAAGCACAAGCCACAGATGGAGACAAGATAGCTTGTGCTTGCTGTGATAGAGAAGGATTGTCCAGGGAGTAGTCCCACAACTTCTGGTAATAACCTGAATGTGTATAAACATTTGCCTCTGCTGAAAATGAGGTGAGGTTTGTACAAATACAAGAGTCAGGCAAACACCACCCCAGGGAGTTTTGACAAAACATACTGTTAATGAGGATTTAGTAACTGAGACACGTGCAGTTGTTAGTTTAAAAATCTTGGCTGAGCAGAGGTATGTGGATGGGTGATAATTCTTAAGATGAGTATCAGTTTTCCATTACAAGTCAGGGCTATAATTTTCCATTTATTTTAGCTTGCGTGACATTAACTCTGAAGTCAATCTTCTCACATCTGTTTTGCTTTAATACGGTTAGACAACAAAAGAACACTATGGGAGAGAGAGTTAATGAGAAGCAAAAAATGTAATGGATAGAGGAAGAGAATATATGTGGTTACTGAATCTCCAACATCATTTTTCTCTCTTGACACCTAATACAAAGGCCTGGGAAATAAAAAACAAACCCTTCCGCTACCTTGCCTAGGCTTTAGGTTTTTCTTGCATACTAGTAAATTCTACCAGCAAGCAGACCGAATAAATCAATGGGGATTACATTGATATCGAATAATCCATAGAGTTGTGAAAGATGCAATCAAAGAACTCTGTGGTACATTTAATTCAAAAAGCAATTCAAAGTGAAAAGTGTGGATATGATGGGATAATAAATAAACCAGTATGCTACTGTTGATTTCATGATACCTCTGAAAGTACTGATCTGATATAAATTGTTTCTAAGTGTTGCTAGTGTCCTGCTCTGCGCTGCTTGCATTGCATGTTTTGTTACGAGCATCATAGCTTGACCACCTGCTAGAGACTTTTTGAGGCAGGAATGGACAGAAGCAGAACTTTATCTCCAAAAAATTCAGCTCACATCATGGTTAATTCAGCTCTTGTTTTCCCAACTACCCTCCAGACTTACCACAAAATTTACAGTTTTCCCAAGCAACATCTGGAAAAGACAACAATAACGTGTTTTCTAATTTCTGTCCTTTTGGGTTTTTTTGGTCAGAGTGGTTAACATACTTTGTTAATTTGACTGCCACGGGGGAAATATGCATGCTGTAGCTTGTTCCTTCTGTCTTTCCTTTGTCTCAGTATCGCTCCTCTGAGAGAGGCCCCAGTAGATCTCTTTGCGACTGCATGAGGATACACCTTGCGTGAAACTGTGAATGTAATGAGTGACAGTGAAAGAAGACGGGTTGCTAGACAGTCGTAAGACATGTCTTTACGAAGATAAAGGTCAAATTTAGGTCAGGCCTAAAAAAAAAAACAAACTACAAAAAAAGCTAATCCATCCCTTTATATCTACTCATGTTTAACTATGGGTTTCCTTTGAAGGCATTTCTGCCTGTATCCTCTTGAGAACCATGCTAGACCTTCAGACATCCTTAGGGCTCTAGCACGGTCAGAATGGCAGATAGATGTGATTTGTGCAAATACTACTGCAAAAATCAATACTAAGAAAGTGCAAAGGGGTGTCTGATTAGGGCAAAGCTTTTCTGTCTGCCTTCTCCTTGTTGAACTATTCAGTGGGTTGTTAGCATGTGGAAATGATTCCAGCAGCAAGCTGAAAACCTACAGACAGCTTTAAAACTATTAGAAATATGCAGAGACTTTGAGAGCCAAGAAGGACAGTTTTGAGTATTTACTTCAAGCTCCTGCATAGTATCACCTACAAAAAAAAGATTTCCCCATTACTTTAGCTGCGGCTGAACTTTCCTCAGTTACCAGGGTGCTGCCTAACGCAGTGGAGGTCAGTGAGAAGACATGATCAGAAGACACAGGAGAGAGCTATGTGGGGTGCAAAACAGAATACAGGGTATCTAATCTTGCTGTTCAAACCAGCAGAGATGGAACATTGCATTAAAAATGTGTCCTGGATGTTGTCTGGTCCTAGTTTCTCCTGCCAGCTTCAGAGACCCGAGGATAATGTACGCTTAGCGTGCTCCGGACAGCAGCAAGGCAGACTTGGCAACCCCGACGCTGTATTCACCATGGATTTGAGCAATAAATATGTTGTTTTCCTAATGGTAATTATGGCTCTGAGAGGTATAAAATGCCTGTGCTCATTTCAGTGGAATATTAAGTTTGAAGTCTAAAGTGAAACCTTAAAAATTCCAACATTACTAGCTATTACATTGTTAATAATTTTAGCAGAAACATCCAGCTATTTCAGGGTTGTGGATGGAATTTTACAATGCTATCACCAGGTTTTCTTTAGGTCTGACTTCATACCTGCAGTTTACTAAGAATAAACAACAAGAACAACAACAAATTGCCTTTTGATGGAATACTATTCTGGAATGTGGTTAAGTAAATGGTTCTTTTAAGGTGTAGTTTTCCCCTCGGGTTTGTATTCAATTTATAAGTTATGCAGCTATATCTGCAAAATTAATCTTGTACTCTCCTGGGCATGTTTGTAATGGCACTAAATGGGTTATGGTCACCTTCAGTTAACACTGACAATAAAGACAATATTGCTTACTACCCATGGATTAAGGCAAACATCTCCATTTTTGTTTAATTTTTGAGCTCTTGAAAACACAATTTCTGTTATTACACCTTTTCCCACTTTGTCCATACTTCTAGAGGAAGATGGCTTCAATATTCTGTTTGGAAGTACCACAAGCACTCAGTTTTATGCCAAATGTCACATTTTCTCCTGTAAAATATTGCTGTTAATTCTTCTGATTTCCCAGACTCTTTAAGATGTGCATTTCACTGCCACTGACCCTCTGCTGGTTTGAATAGTGAGATTAGGCACCATGTCCCTCACCAGTTCATCTTTCCCTGGAATGTCTTTCCCCTTTGTTGGGTCAATCATGCTGATAGTAGCTAAAATCTTATTTTATCTAACATGTCAGTGTCACTCTATTAACCTTCCTCTGCGGTATGCTCTTTCCTTTATAGGAATTTAGAGGCTTGGGGAGGGACTGAACATTTAGATTTAGCCAAAGTTGGGATTTTTTCCCAAATCTTCTCAGAGTCTCTGGTCATGCATTTCTTCTCTCCTCACATCAAAATGTCATTTATTCATATCATAGTGTGCTGTATTACCATCTACAGGTCACTGCTTTTCTAGTAAAGCCGTGGGTGTGCTGAGCGGAATGGGAATGCCAGTTGGAGGAAAATGTTTCCTTCATAGTAATACACTCACAAAAATGGTGTGGATTTTTTTTTTTTCCCTTAACAGTACCTGCCTGCAACCTGCCAACACTTTGTGTGCATAAAAATATTTGCCATCTGACACATTTCCAGAAGTACCCCTCCTTGTGAAAATTTTCCTTGAGGAAAATGTCCACTTTATGTATATGTATAGAATCTCCATGATGCTACACAGCAGGTAAGAATTGTCAGTTTTACTCTTTTGCAATCAGAAGTGAACAATCAACTCTGCTTTTCTACTAAACATATGAATGTCAGAACAATGAGCCTGTCCAGCTTCATTTTCAACTGCTGTTATAGGGGGAGACAAAAATGATAGAAGGCAGGAGTTGGATGGTGGCTGGTCCATTAATTTGCTTCAGTTCTGCACAGTTAGAAAATCCTCTCTCCTATGGGTAGTGTGCTTAGACATATCCACATTTATTTTTTCTTGCTGCCTCACTGGGGAAAGCACCCTCTTGGTTTGAACACAAGCTCGACATAGTTTTAACACAAAAATGGGACTTTATCTGTTTGTATTACTACCAAGTGGGTTTTTTCAAGTTTATTATTTGCTCATATATCTAGTTCATAAATTCCTATTGTGAAAATTGGATCACAACAAGATGCCTTGAGTTTCACATCCCTCCTTCCTTTTATCATCCCTAAGTTCTTGTGTTAATGGCACTGCACTCATTACTAATATCCTTGCTTCTGGCACCTTACTCCCTCGTACACCTATACCCAATATAAAATGAATAACTACCTCACCAGCCTGTACTGCGCAAGTCCATTAGTCTATGCAGAATCCTCCTGAGCTAGCAACACTGCTGTCCTCCTTGTCCTCACTATGCGCACTCTTGAAAAATAATTCTTGCATATTTTTGAAGTCCTCAGTGCCAGGGTCTCTAACAGAGATCTATTTGATTCAGTGTTTTAGTCCAACCGGTCAGCATTGTGTCACAGGAACCTCTGAACAGCACAATAACCAACCCCAACTGGTCCACAAAACAAAAGGGCTTCTGTGGCAACAAGCTGCCACAGAAGAGACACTACCATGGAGACCATTCTTGATCCTGTAAGAAAGATCCATTGTATTTCACATCCCTTTGTTCTGAAAGCAGTAGGAATTATCTCACATCCATTCATCATGAGCCAATGAGTTATCCCAAGTTTAGTGTTCGGAGACTGGAAAAGTACTAAAGCTCATAAGAAATAGTCTTCCTGGGACAAGAAAAGTAGAAAGAAAGTGAAACATACATTATCAGCTGAGCTGGAAGAGTAACCGGATGCAGCTTGAGAATTAAAGTGTGAAGGAAAAGGAGCTACCTGCACTATCCAAGTAATCCCTACTTTTGTTATAAAGTGCATGTGTACATATATACAAGAGTACACAAAGTACTGAAGAGAAGAAAGGAAGAGATTAAAGCTGACTACTTGTGGTATATGGCTAGAGACTATGCACTAAGCTTTTAATTTGGTTATAGGCATTTGCATTCTTTTTGACATCTATCAACCTTGTTTTGGTTTCCCTGCGTTGTTTCTTCCCATACGACATTTTTTGAAGAGTATTTTGTGGGTAGGTATATCTGCCTGCTGAAGTATGATGCACTAGATGGAATAGAATTTAGAGATTGCAGCCAAAGCATGTTGTTGCTACAATCAATATGCTTTTTTTCACATGTGCACAAGACCCACATGAGAGCAGAGTGTGTTCCTCCAGCGTTGTAAAGCCAGATGACATTCCAGGAGCTGCTGTCCAGACGGTACATCCACGCTCAGCGTATGTTGCCCACTGGAAAAGCTGAAACTCCTATCTCAAATCTCTACCTGAAAAAATAACCCAGCAGAATCTTATTTGGGAACACTTTGTGGGTTATCTACCCTCAGATAAGAATACTACAATTCTGTGAGTTCATTCAAATCCAGGGTACATATCTGATGGTAAAAACTTGCATTTTTTTCTCTGTTTTCTTTGTAGATATGCAGGACGAATTTTGATAGAAGTCAGTAAATTCTTGATGTTAATGCAGATTTAGTTTTCCTTTCTTCCTCTGACTTTTTTTTTATTATTTTTTATTTATTTTAGATATGAGTCCCGCAAATCTCGGTTTCAAGTGAACATTTCTTAGTTGGTATATGATGTCAAACTTATTTTTGGAACATGCAGAAATACCAAATGGGCACACTAGTCTTCTAACGAGATAAAATTACTTCTGAAGGATAAAATTAGCATGATGGAACTTTTCCAACAATTATATTTTTACAGCCCTATCATGTATAATATACAGTGTGTTTACAAAGAATTAGTACTCTGAAATACATATTCCTCATGTCTTTTGCAAACTATATTTTCAAGAAATTTTTTATGTGATAATTATTTTTTAATAAATATATCTCTGGATTTTTATAAAGAATTATCCAAAATGTATAATCTCGTAATTGCAAGAAATAAAACATTAGGAATGAAATGGGATTCAAGAAAAAAATGGCTTTAAATAATTTAAAAGCATAAATATAAGTTATGCTCATAAGCGCACTCTATTTTTTCTAAAACAATTTTTACAACGTTCAGTTATCTTGAGAGCTCTCAATGAGTGTCGTCCGAGAAGAGGAAGGAGTGTGAAAGAAGGAGTTAGCTTAATTATTTCAGGTAAAAAAAAAAGAGAGTATGAAATAAATTAGCCAGTCCAGATTCTGAAAGCAGGAGTGGGTGGAGTCATGCAGCAGAAGCACACCAATCTGGAGTCATCGTCTCATCATCTAGAGTTCAAGAAGCAGAAAAAAACCTCTGCAAGCCTAATTTTCTGAAATATGGGAAACAAAACATAGAACTTAGGAATCAGTTTTTCTAGGGATGATGAGTTATCAATGACAATCTGCCATGCCCTGCACTCTTCAGTGTATTCATAAATGATCTACAAAAGGATGAGTAGTCAACTCACAAAGTCTGATGAGGCTACCGAGTTATTAAGGTTGGTATATAAAAATGAGACAGCCTTAAAGATCTGCAGACGAGTTTAGGGAAAGGAGTGTCTGAGCAGATGGCAGATGGAGTTCAACACATGCAAAGTGATGCACAAGGGGAAAAAATGGTCCTTATGTCAGGTATGAAAAGGTAGCTTCTGATCTGGACATTACTTCTCAGAAGAGAGAGTCCTGGAGTTATGAAAATGGCTCTGCAGGGAACATCAGCCTGGTGCTTAACAACTGCCAAGAAATAAAAAATACTGGGAAGTGTTAAGAAATCAGTAGAGAATAAAACAAATAATATACTTTTGCTTCCACAGAAATCCGTATTTTGCTTGTACCTTTTATATAGGTAAAGAATCACAGAAATATTGGTTGAGAGGGACCTCTACAGGTCACCCAATTTGACCTTTCACTTGAAGCAGGACTCTTGCCAACAATAGACAGGTCAGCTGTGACTTTGTCTATCTGAGTGTTGGAAACCACCAAGAACAGCAATTCCACAACCTGTTGGCAATTTGTTCCAGTATTGCATATTCCTTTTGGTGAAGAAATTTTTCCCAATGTTCAGTCTGAACCCTCCAAGCTGCAATTGTTGCTCAACACAGCTGCTCAATGCAAGTAACTGTTGCTCCTTATTTTCTACTTGCCACTGCCAAGAAGTGTTTGGCCACATCATCCTTTGAATGCTGTTCTGGTCCCTGTGTGTCAGCAGTAGGACAGAAAACAGGAACGTCTTTCATGTAACGCACAGCTAACTTAGCTAGAATCCTTCAAGGTGGGAGAGGGGCTACAGGGCGTACGATAAAGGACTAGTGAGCATCAAATGAAGCTAGCAGCAGCCAGGTTGAAAACACACAGAAGAAGGCAGGGTTTTGCATAACACGTAGCTGACCTGTGGAACTTGTCACTGGAGCAGGTTGTAGATGCTACAGATCTATGTTGGTTTAAGGGAAGATGGGCAAGCACTTGATGAGCAAATCCTGGGAAGATTACTAAGGTCATAGAAACTACATCTGCCTCAGAAGATCTCTGAGTTTGAAATATTGGTGACAGGGAAAGTGCTGGAGGGGACTATTGCATGACCTTGCCCTTTACTAATGCAGCACAGTATTAGTCCAGCAAAGACCTTGGTCTGACTCAAGATGGAAGCTCTTTTGTTCAAGAAATTGCTTGTAAAACTTGACTACCTTACATTCATTTCTGCCTTGACTTACTAAACTGGATAGGCACGTGAATATTCAGTTACATGGATAATTATTACACTTTGGTTTTAAGATGCACACACAAACAACAAGAACAAAGCCAGAATGCAAACAAAACTTACATTTTGAAGAAATCAACCGCAGTCTTCAAAATTAAACTGCTGAGTGCAGTTGCTGGCCAAAACCTTGATGCCAACCTATTTATACAATTGGTTCCACTAAATTTCAGAGGTTAAGTCTTTTAAAGGAAGGAAATGACTATGATTAAGTGAACGAAACAGCACTCTGGAGATCTCAGTCTGATCTTTACCAATGCCACAAATTTCCTGCTGGTTTTGACAAATCAGTGGGCCCCCATCTAGTGCTAGCAGAGTTTTCAGCAGACGAGCTCGTTGAAACTACTCAGGCTAAGTACTTGCAGAAATGCTTAATGAACGAGCTTTTCATGTTGCACATCTATGTAGCAGTGGAAAGCTTTGGGGAGGACCTTGTTGTAGTGTAAGGGGCTGGTCAATGAAGCAGAGACCACCACCCAAAGCTTTTTGCCTTGGGAGGGGAGATGGAAGGGACACCAAGGGAAAAGGGAGACAGAAAGAAAGGGGTGAAGAGTGATGAGAAAAGTAAGGAGGCGCTTGCTTCTCACTTGGCCTCCTCAGGTGCCAGGAGGGTCCCCGAGGAGTGGAGCATCCCTGGGGAGCGGTGCCAGGACGCTCCCAGAGGAGCGGGACGCCGCAAAGGACCCATGCTGGGAAGGCTGGGGACGGGGGCACACCTGACGGGCGAGGGCAGGGATGCGTGGGCAGGCAACGGCTCGGAGAACACCACTTCTCGCAGCTGCAAGCCCCATCCCGGCCCGAGGAGCCTCCTGTGGAGCCGACAGCCACTCCTCGCCCTCCTCCGGAGTCCGACGGCGGGTCAGGGCGGAGCGGCCCTCCCCACCACCACCNACCCCGGCTCTCCGCCCGGCGCCGAGAGGGACCCTCTCCTGAGACGATGGACCTCCCCGCCCCGCAGGCAGAGCCCCTTCTTCCCTTCCCATCCGAGCAGATACCGGGATCTGCCTCCACTCCTCTTGGCCCTCCCCCTCTCGCTCTCCCGGCCTCCTCCCTCTCGCCTCCTTTTTCTTTTTCTTT
>VWZK01019291.1:231122-243500 GCA_013396935.1 Baryphthengus martii | reverse complement strand
TTTTTTCCATCCCCTCCCCCGCTTGGGAAGACCTGGCCGCTCCCCCCGTCCCGTCCTCAGTAGCCGCGGGCGCTGGGCGGCGGGCGGGCGGCTCGGAGCGGGAAGCCTGAGTCCTGGGGCTGTGGCCGCCTTCCCCTCCGTTCGTCCTGCGGGGTGCCAGGTATGAAAGAAACCTTTCCCGACGCCGGCCGCGGGGGAGAAGACTGCCCCGAGAGACTTGGTCGGCGCAGGTCTGAGTGGGCAGGCTGGGAGCTGGGGATGAGGGCTGAGGGTGGCTGCCCGGGGCCGAGATCGGGACCGGGACATCCCGGGGCCGGGGATCGGGCAGTCCAAGGTAACGTCCGTGAGGTGATCGGGTTTTGCGATGTCGTTCTTCCCACACGGGTCATTTCAAAAAAATGATGAGGCTGAGCGATGTCAGTACCTTGGGCTTGACAGCGGAAGAGTGTTCTACAAAGCTCCTGCCTCCTTAGCTTTACGAATATATTTTTGATAGAACCAAAACGTGACACGTTTCTTTGGTCCCTCTTTTCTTAATTTTTTTAGTTTTTATTTGAAGCTAGTTTCACAAGACGGCTAATGGGATGGAAGCAAGTGGCATATTTATTGGGCTTTCAGGGGGTAGTCTCTGTGCTGTGTCTTCTGCGGGGAGCAGGCAAGGAGCCTCTTCATCCTTCAAAACAACCTCTCCTTTAATTCTGATTCATCCCCTCAGTATTCGCCCTACCATCCCCGCGCTCTTCTGGAATTGACACTAATTTTATCCAGATCCATCACTGTTGGAAGCAGATTTATCTTGGAATGGCAAAAAAAGCGGTGCCAAGTTATTTAACTTGCAGGCTCTGGAGAACGGGAACTCCTTTGGATCAGATTCGGAAAAGCAGGACCAGGGGATGGCCAAAGAGCTGTAGAGTTGCAGCTTTCCTCTCCAAACCCTCGGCTTCTTCCAGGAAAACCCTGGGCTTTAACACGCTAATGCATAGGAGCGGCCGGCAGAAGCGGAACGGGCAGTGATAAAGCGGCCATCCCAGCAAAGGCCACTCTCCCGCCCTCTCCGTTCCTCCGGCTGGTTCCCGACCGGTGCCCTCCCGCTCCCGTCCCGGGAGCCGCTGCCCGGGGCCGCCCGGGCTGGCAGGGTTCGACCCTCGGAACCGCTCAGCGCCGGAGCTGCGGCCGGGATGCGNAAGCAGGACCGGCCGCCGTTGCCGGGCCGCCGGCTGTCCGGGCGCGCCACCCTGCGGCCGAGGCGGGGGAGGCCGGGAGAGAAAGGGAAAACCCCGTCCGAGGGGGAAGCCCCAGTCCCCCGTTGCTGTTCATCCTTCTTTACTTTGTTTCTTCCTCTCTGTTTAATTTCAGAAATGAACTGTCACGCCTGCCGTGTAAAATTAGCTCTTCTTATGCCGACTGAAGCAGATCAAATCTCATTTAAACTCATTTAAGCCCGTCTCATTTAAACTTTTTACTTAAAAGGTTGGACCAGATGATCCTTGAGGTCCCTTCCAATCCGGCATTCTATGAATCTATGATAAATGTTGTAAGAGCCAGCGGAGTTTTCTCCATAAAGTCAGAGTGGAGGACGGAATCTATGCACCAATAGAGTGAGCGCAGCCAGAGGAGTGAAGGGGGCGGTGGTGGATAAGATTAGGGTAATGTTTTTTTTCTAGGGAGTGTGAGATTTCCAAAATTTCTTCTCTGTTTCGCTTTGTCATAGTAGAACTGTGAATTCCAACTTTCACTCCATTTGAAGGAAAAGGCCAAAAGCAGTTAAAGGAGATGGTTAGTGTAGCAGCCTCTAATATTTTATGGTCTGAAAATTGCATTTAAAAATATGTAAGCTTAGTTTGAAACGTACTGACTTTCCTACAGTAAGAAGGAAATCCCAGAACAGAGGCTGCACTGAACAGACCAAAATAAACAGACAGCTGAACACAACTTTCTTTCTGATCTACACTGACATATAAATTCACTCTGAGGTAGCCTGAAAAGAAACATATTCTAGTTCTGCTTGACCACAAGCCACCTTCTGAGCATTTAAGGTGCATGTTGCTGAAGTAAGATAGTTTATACTGACACAGTATTTGAAAGATACTCTGAAAATTTAGGTCATGAATGGGTTTTGTCTCGTGAATGCAGAAAGATTTGATTTTGGAAGCAAGAAGTAAGAAGAACTGAAAATATTTTTCATTGTATATATATGCCTGGCAACTGGGATGCCACCAGACAGGGAGTCCTCACCATCATCTGCTGAGTTTGGAAACTGCAGGAAGAACTTCAACATTTTTATGGAGCTGGGGATCTCTCTCACTTTCTAGTTTCCATCTTCTTCTGTTTTCTCTGAAGCAATTCATCCTACCATAAAGACACAACTGACTTAAGGCTTCTAATTACTGTAAGCCAACCCAAAATTTGTATGGGAAAGGAGCAAAGGAAAGCAGAGGGCAGAGCAGCTTTGGATTTGGAGGACGAGTGGAGAACAGCATGGCAGACAGCATGACTAAGATGCTCAGAGATTTTTCATTGCATCCAGCTTGTAGCCTTCTCAGGGTCTTTCCTCCTTCCTCTGGAGGCTATGTTCTCTCTCTCCTTCTCTCACTCTGCAAAGGTATCTTTGCAGCCATCGGCACATTTCCATCTCCATCATCTGTCAAGAGGAACCCTGGTGTTCCCCACCGGGCCATGGCAATCACTGATATTGCCCATGCTTGAAGTTATTCTTGCGTAAATGGTAGAGATTGGCTTAGTAAATAGCTTAAGTGCATGGCTGTAAACAACAATGCTTCCTAGTAGGACCACTTCACTGGTCTGTAATGAGAAATTCCATTTTCATCAAGTTCCTCAGCTTGGAATTCTTCCAGGTCTACTGAAGTGGAGTTAGCCCATTAGGAACAACAAGTGGTTCATTATAAATGATGAAAATCTTGGCTTCCAATATTGCATTTGTAAGTAGTGAACACTTGAGTATACTATTTCAAGTGGGAGGCTCCAGTGCATCTATTGAGGGTTGTCTGGTTTGGTTTTTTGCTTTTTAAAGAGTGGTGGAAGGGAGCCATAGTGCTCCACCCATTTGCTTGCAGAAAGTCTCTCTGTAAAGCAAAGTTAGTTATGGGTCCATTTGGGAAGACTTCAGCCATTGTAGTGGAATGACATCAACCCAGGCACCTCTGAAAACTTTCTATGAACTAGCAGTTAGTGAATGAACTTTCCTTAGGGCTCACAAAATTCAGCTACAGAGAAATATCAAATACCCAGACTCCGAGGAATGGCTGAGGAAGGGAGGAGTATTCTAGGAAAGAACATAGAAAAGGTGTTCTTGAGCCTGACAGTAGAACTGGGTTTCTTAATCTTTTGTATCTGTTTAACAACTATATTACGGCAAAACAAATTGAATCCAGCATTTCCACATTAATATCACATTATTTATCATCAAACCATGCTAATTTGTGACAGGCTGAAAATAAGAAAAGGAGATGATTCCTCATATAAGATGTAGTTAAGCTGTGGAACACCTTGACGCAGGACATTATGGATACAAATTTTTATATGGGTTCAAAGGAAGACTGGGCAACTATGGAAGAGAAATCCACTGAAGTTTCCTCACTCTAAAGAAACTACCTCTGGTTTAAAGTCCATGAGCTGCAACCAATTGTAAGCTAAGAGGCTATGAGGGAGAACAGGCAGAGATGATTGCCCTATTCTTGTGCTCTACCCCAGGAATACGCATTTGACCACTGTCAGAAACAAGATTTTAAGTGAGGTGGACCTTTGGTCAGGCCAGAAAAGCTATTCTTACATTCTCATCATAGTATTCCTTCATTCTGACACCGTGCAAGCCATCCATAGATATGTAAAATTATTATTCCTCTTCAAATTTAGTACTAACTGAACAATAAACTAAACAACAATTTGAAGGTAACTTGGCATATAAAAGATAATATTTGAATACGTGCATTTCTACCATCGCAATAACCTAGACTGATATGGTCAATTGCTGTCTCTGCAAAATCTTGTGCCTGGGACGACTCTGCTCTGCTTTCGAAACCTTCAGATATCTTTTAGTATAATCACATACATGCCAGAGCTTAGGCCTGTGAGTCACTGTAATCTCCAGATGTCTTATGAAAGTCCACACATCTTCTCCAAAACCTGAGTTAGCTTAGTTAGCTAAAAAGTGATACTTGTTACCTCTTATAGGCAAGAACTATGTCTATAAAATGAAGATGCCTCGAAATTATAGGAGTCATTGGTCCATTATACAGCTTTTAAAGTGATGTTACTGCTTCTTTTTCTGTGTTGTGCATGTATTCCTCTTTTTTTTCATGCTACATCTTTAGCTGAAAGCAGCTCTGTGAAAAAAAGACCTGGAGGTCCTGGTGGACAACAGAATGACCATGAGCCAGAAATGAGCCCTTGTGCCCAAGAAGCCCAATGGCATCTTGAGATGCATCAAGAAGAGTGTGGCCAGCAGGTCAAGGGGGATTCTCCTCCCTCTCTGCTCTGCCCTAGTGAGGCCAGATCTGGAGTACTGTGTCCAGTTCTGGGCTCCCTGGTTCAAGAGGGACAGGGAAATACTAGAGAGAGCCCAACAGAGGGATGCGAAGATGATTAAGGGACTGGAACATCTCTCTTAGGAGGAAAGGCTGAGAAGGGATCTTATCAATGCTTATAAATAAATACTTAAAGAGTGGGTGTCAAGAGGATGGGACCAGTCTTTTTTTCAGTAGTGCCCAGTGACAGGACAAGAAGTAACAGACACAAACCTGAACATAGGAAGTTTCACCTAAACATGAGGAGGAATTTCTTCACTTTGAGGGTGACAGAGCACTGAAGCAGGCTGTCCAGAGAGGTGGTGGAGCTTCTGTCTCTGGAGACATTGAAAACTCACCTGGATGCGTTCCTGTGCTACCTTCTCTAGGTGAACCTGCCTTGGCAGGGGTCCTGGACTAGATGATCTCCAGAAGTTCCTTCCAGCCCCTATTATTCTGTGATTCTGTGATTCTGTAACCAGGCTCTTTCACTGGATAGCAGTGCTCATTCTAAACTAAGCTCAAGAAAAGGACAGCAGTGTCTTTGCCCTGGTTTACACTGCCTTTGCAATCTAAACCAGAGAGCTTAACCACATACATATCCTTGAATTGCTTGGATTTTAAAGTTTAATCATAGGCCCTTTCTGCACAGCTGAGGTTTTCATGTAATTGGAATGAAGGATATGAGAAAGGAGCACAGTTTTCCGAATGGCAGAGGCCAGTAGCTGTTTAATGCCACTGACATCACCGCTGCCAAAGGAGAAAAATGGTCTTTTTAGTACTGTTTTGAGCTCAGAATCAAGACTTCTGCATTCAGTTTCTGGCTCTGCCACAGACTTCTAACAATTTTACATTCTTTCTGCATGTTTCCCAACAACAGATGGGAATAATGCTGCTTTTTGTCTTTCCCATTTAAAGTATCAGCTCTTTGTGTGGTACGTCGCCCCATCTAGGTGGGTCTTTCCACATGCAACCATAAGGCCAGACAGCACAGTTTCTGCAGCTGTTGTGGGATCCTGCAGGAAAAAGGCATATGATGAGCCTGCAGACTTGTCCTTCCTACGTGGCTGGACTTTCCTGCATGTATGTAGCCAGGAGACTCCTTTAGACCAGCTACCTCCTACTATACTCACTCATCTGTCCCCCCCCAAACTTGAGTTTTGAAATTCTCTGACATTCTGATGGAGATTCAGCCACCTATGCAGAGGAAATGAATGAGGCTTTGGTGACCACGGCACACAGGGAGGTACAACATCTGCAGGAGACCCATGCCTTTCAGAATAGCAGAAGCTGAAAGCAGTTAGAATGGGACTTGCCACCTTGATTAGGTGCCCAAATTGCTCCATCTCTTACATCCAAACAACATAAACTTTGAGACGGGAAAGGAGATCTTTCTGAGTTGGTTCCTTGGGAGACCAATTAGCAAAGTACCGTTCTGCACAGCAGGCAGGTTCATAGGTCTTAGCTGGGTAGATAATGGAAAACTATCTGTCACTTTTAGGTCACTTCAAACTGCTATTTTTTGGTCATTAGATGAAAGAGCACAATTGATCTGGTTTCCTAAGGGTTCCTAGGTCTCACAAGTATAGTCTACCCACCTCTGCCTGGATCCCAAGTTTTGAATGTACTTTGGAATACACTGGTGGTTTTCAACCATGTTCTTACTACAACCAGTAGCTATAGAGAAGAGAAGCAGAAGCTTAAGCCACCACTGCATTCCTATAGGATAAATAAAACCAGGGTGCTATACAGAGTGGAATGACTCAGACGACTGCCCCACTGAGGGAAAAGCAGATAAAATGTGGTTGTTTCCACCTTCCAGTAGGTAGCTCAGCATGGATGCTGACTGACTCGTCTGTGCCCATATTGCTAGAGACTGTTGGAAGCATCAGAGGCAATACAAGGAATATGAGGCATTTCTGGTTTGAGATGAGTGTTAAATTCTTTTTCACTGATGTCAGTGCTAATATTGCATGATTATGCTTTGAAGATACTGAGACCACTGTACATATTTCCAATGTGTATTTTCAAATCTCTCTTTCTTGTTTTAGAAAAAAAAAATAGATAAAATGGAGCACACGTTACTGCTATTCATATTTTTCATACCTATATTGAGTCTCACTAATGGAACAGAAACTGAACAAGATTTTACTTGGCATTTAAAGAAGATTCCCCAGATTGTGGGTGAAAGAACTTTCTCCCTTGCCAGCCCTAAATTTGAAGCAAAAACCAAACTGGAGCTGAACAGTGTATGTGGAATTGAATGTCAAAGAAGATTGCCAGTGCCAAGCTTGTCAGACTTGAAGGACCTCTTATCCTACGAGACCGTATTTGAAAACGGCACACGAACCCTGACTGAAGTGAATGTCCTCGGAGAAGTGCTTAACTCAGCTGGAAACACAACCGCACGAAGGTCTTTGAGAAAGAAGAGGCAGATATATGGAACAGACAGTAGGTTCAGCATCTATGACAAGCGCTTTATGACCAACTTTCCATTCAATACAGCTGTGAAGATCTCCACCGGCTGCAGTGGCATTCTTATTTCCCCCAAGCACGTGCTAACTGCTGCCCACTGTCTGCACAATGGCAAAGATTACGTTAAGGGCAGCAAAAGACTGAGAGTGGGCCTGATGAAGACGAAATCCAGAGGTGACGGCAGGAGACGCAAAGGTGCTAAAAGAAGTAGAAGAGAACTTGCTGTGGCCCAGGGGGACCCTGAAGTTGTCACAGAACTAAGGCGACAATCCAAAGGTGGTGGGAGAAAGCAGAGGAGATCTGGGAGGAAGCAGGAGACCTCAGATGGCATGCCCTCCTTCCAGTGGACCAGGGTGAAGAGTACCCACATCCCGAAAGGCTGGTTTAAGGGTGTCTCTGGAGATATTGCCCTGGATTATGATTATGCTGTTCTTGAGCTCAAGCGTCCCCACAAAAGGAAATACATGGAGCTGGGAATCAGCCCAACAATCAAAATGATGCCTGGGAGCATGATCCACTTCTCAGGTTTTGACAATGATCGATCTGGGCAGCTGGTCTATAGATTTTGTAGCATTTCTGATGAGTCCAACGATCTCTTTTATCAGTACTGCGATGCCGAGCCTGGCTCCACTGGATCTGGCATTTATCTCCGTCTTAAGGAGCCGAACAAAAAGAAGTGGAAACGCAAAATCATCGCCGTTTACTCAGGCCATCAGTGGGTGGATGTCAATGGTGAACAGCAGGATTACAATGTAGCAGTAAGAATTACTCCTCTCAAATATGCCCAAATTTGCTTCTGGATACATGGGAATGATGAGAATTGCACACAGGGCTGAAGAGAGCTGACCCCAACTCGCTTAGCACCCGTCTGCATTACCATAGAGTGAAAGTCTGCTGCAGCAGTTGCTGGAAGAACATCGCTCCACATCAGGATGTTTTTGAACTGAAAGCTCCCAAGTTACGATACGGTGACTTGAGGAACGCTAAATTGCTGGGGGATGGGTAGAATTATCAAACAAAATATTTCTAATTGTAATCAATCCTAGATATGCACTTAACATCTCAAACTATATTTATGTTTGCAATTGTGATAAATTCAAATCATTCACATCAGAAAAAAAATTGACTACACCTGTTTGTCAAGGCTTTTTTTTCCAAGGGAAGAATTGAAACATCTCAAAATGGTAATATTAAACAATATCTTTTCTCAGGGTTCTGTTCCAATTCTTCAAATGCAAGTTGTGCATACAACACATGACTGTATGTGCAGAATGATCTGAGAACTGCCTGAGACCAAGACATTTTTCTGGCATTCTCTAAAGACCACAACTCCATGTTGAGAAGCAGCAGTCTATTTCGTGCTTGTTAGTTTGGAAAAACTTCCTCTTCTGGTTGCTGCAGGAACACTTCCGTGGAAACTCAAATTTCTGTAGCTGAGGATTAGACCTTAAAGAGAAGTTTCACTTCACTGCTCAGTAGAAACAGCAAAAAAGAAATTAATGAACATAGAAGTTTCCATGTTTGGAAGAAGAAACATCAGGACATAATTTAATGCTTTTAAATCTTCTTTTAGAAGCTATAGAAGTCTTAAACTTGTGCATTTTCATTCCAATTAGTATTTAGACAGCTATAGGTTTAGTTTCTAGTCAAATTTTTAACTTTACCATGTGGATAAACCACCGACTTCTGAAGTGGCTGTTTGACAATCATTTAGAGCTTCACAGATGATAGATTTTTTGGGTGCTAACTATTTTTCCAGGTTTTATAAATTACCTTTGTATGAGTTCAGCTTCATAGATAGGATAGTATGTATTAGACTGGGAGCTGGAAAGCAATATTTTAGTTTGCTTTATATGGTTTTGCAAAATGGGTAGTTTTAACCATGTCCTACTCAGACTCCACTTCAGCATGAGTTACAAGGTTAAAATAAAAATGTCTCCCAACTAGATTTTACCACCTTCTGAATGGTAGAAGAACTATTCTGTACATTATAACAGATATCTTGTTAAGTAGCATCAGTAGTTAGCAAATGATTTGGTTCAATATGTTTGCTGAACCTTATACTTAATGAAGACACAAAGTGAGCTTGACTTTTACACATCTTTAAACACAAATTACTTTTTAAAAACTTGTTGTTGATTGCTACACAAGCCTATATCTTTTACTGTACATCAATATTTTGAAGTGCACGGGATTGTTATGGTGCTATGTTAATCTAATAACATGAAACGATACTGTGTATTTCTGAACGTATCCTCTAGGTTTCAATACTTTTAAGATTATTCACCATCACAATCTTTTGAGTTTTTTGATCATAAATTTGTGCTGACAAAAATACATTTTCTTCCTGTGTAGAAGAAAAAAAGAAAACGAGGTCTTAAAATACTATTTACTTGTTGATATCTTTAAAATATAATAGTAATATCTTTTGATGAAATAAGAACATTTTTAATAACCCACTTTTTCTATAGATGATTGAAAGTATAAAACCTGACACTTTGAATGTGCAGGCAACTTTCTTTGTCATAGTATTGCCAAAGCATAGAAATTTAAGACTTGCTTCCGTAACATGTGTAACAATATTTCATTAATTGAATGAGATCTCACTTTAAAATAAACTATTTCTTTTAATGTCAGCCTTTCCAGGGAACATTTAACTTTCCTTATTTTTATTATCTTATTTTGTGTGTTTGTTTGCAGAAAACTACTAATAATTTTTAAAGTTTAGAAATTAATCTCTAAGATTCTAAGGTTAATTATTTTTTATTGCTCTATTAAGACATATGGCTTCACTGACAATAAATTTAAATCACCTCAGTCCAGTATTTAATAATCTTACTCTATGCAAAGGGCCTACAGTATTCTTTGGTTGGCTCTGTAACATTTTTCTGAAGTGCCTTTTTCTATAGTTACTGTGACAAATAAGGTACGACATCACTAATCCAATACAAGTCAACTTAGGTGGATTTTGTTACCATTATTCTCTTTGTTGATTTGAGTCCCAAACTGATCAAGATAAGGTGGCTTAGTAAATTCCTTGTTTTGCCAAGTTTTATTTAGGGGTACTCATATAGGAGCAGAAATATAGTCTATTTCTTTATTAGTTTGGGAATTGGAGACAAGGTAAGAATGAAGAATGTTGATGTCAGCTTTCAAATGGTCTTGTTACGATAATCATCCTCTACAAATACCTTAGCCATGACCCGAAGTTCTTGTAACAGGCTGAAAACTAATGCTTGTCCTCAGAGGATAAATATTAGATGTTCAGTGTCTCATTTTACGGTACTAAGAGATTAAAGAGGCTGGCCAGAGCAACACCAAAATTAATCAAAACTATATATATTCAAGATTCTGTGTCTGAGCACACATGCACAAACACATGCAAATACAGGTCTTGTGAGTCATGTGCTCTTTTGGTTGGGTCAGCACCTTCAGGCAAGCGAATGCAGACACAAGAAGACACGGACAAATGTTATTCTGTTATATATGCATGCCAGGCAACATTTCATTCTGCCACGTGGCCTAATAGAGATGGAAATGCTTTATGTAGATATTATGACTGTGTACTACAGGGACTTCTGAAATAGTCTGTTGATCGAGTACTTACATGCAATCCCAGGAGGTCAATGTCTTGTGTAGAACTCTTGGTATCAGCCACTGCAAATGGAAAAAGAATTTCTGAGCTGTGATCTTCTCAGATTTCTTTTTAAAACCCTGCAGTTAGTATCTAGTTATCAAAGAGAAAATGCAAGGAGGGGGTGTTCTTAGTAGATCAGATCTGCTGTCGTCTAGGACACCAATATCAAGGCTGCATTCCCAGCCTAGAAGGAGACAGAGCCCTTGTGATGTTTCCCCAAAGGATTTTTCTGTCTTTCAAGTACTGAGCTGTACATAATTTGTTTTCATCAGTACTAGTGTTTTTCCGTAAGAGTTGCTATAGTAGATCTTTTTCTTTAACTGTGTTTCTAGCTTTAGGGAAAAACAAATTTAGTCAAATCCCTTTTCTGCAATTTACAAATTGCTAGTGGCAATTGTATAGGTAACAAGTAAGTTTTTTCTTGGGCCAAAGATAAACCTCATATACAAACCATTAACACACCCAGATCAGCTTCTGCAAGGTATTTCTGCATGTGTTTAATTTGGGGCTCTGAGACATACGATGGAAGTCGAGGGGATTGTCTGCGATGTGAAACATCAAGTCTAGGTTGTACTATCTTAACAAAATAAAAACACAATGTTAGGTAGAAAAATTATTTCTGTTATATGAGGTATTGAGTACACAATGCTTTAAAAATTGCTTAAAGAAACTCCTTGACTCAGTTTATAATTTACCATCCAAATTTCACAGATTTACGAGTCTGTATGGAGAGTATGAATCAGCACAGAATATGGCTTAGGTAAAAAAATAATTCATCTACATGTGGAGGAGAGAAGCAGCTGGGGAGTTCCTCCGATTCTGCTGATAAAAGGATGACTTGGCAGCAAACAGCAGTTAACACAGAAAGAGAGAGCAAGAGAAGGAGATGCTACAGAAGACTAGGAAGACGGAGGTGGTATGCGAGGAATAAAGAAAGTGTGAAAATTAACAGATGACATGGCTGTGAGGTAACAGAGGGACCTATTGTAAGAAAGAGTAGGCAGCTGGTAAAGGCGTGACTGTATAAATTAAGATGTAAAAATCACAAGTTACATGGACACTCTTCTTTTCGCTGTTAAAGTTGAGGCTGTTCTTCCCAGCCAACAGAAGCAGGGATTATGCTCGTACTCACTTAGGGCCCTTGGGAAGCAACAGCCCCGTGTCCTGGCCAAAAGTCTTGGCAGCGTTAACCTCCCAGCGCACCAAGTCACCAGGAGTGTAGGGAGTAAAGGAAGTTTCTCTCACTTGAAAGTTTCTCAAACCTGACATTTTGTTGGGATTCCTGTAAAGGCTGTCCCCCACTGGAAAAAAACCAAACCACTCCGACCAAACAACAGAAAAATCCAACAAATAAAATATCTCAAATTTGAAACATTTAAATGTTGGCTCCATTTTTCACATGTATCTACAAATTCTAGCCATTAATTTTTTTTTTTCCCAAATACCTTCTGTTTGTGTTTGGTATATTTGTAGAAATTTAATCAACTGCTGCTCATTTTAAAGCATGGAATACTGCAGAGTCTTCCATCTACAAATACCTGGATTAAAAAATGAATGGCGAAAAAGAAAGATTATTGTTAAATTGAAAGCTTAAAATTGCATATTAATCTCAAGGGATTTAGAAGTATATTTGTGTCCCTATTGCACCAGCCTTTTGCTCCAAGTATAAAATAGCATTTAAGTTAAAAACCTCCAGGGGTAGCTTTGATGATTCTTTAAGGTTCTTCACTTTTTAGAGATTGA
>VWZK01019291.1:182123-231083 GCA_013396935.1 Baryphthengus martii | reverse complement strand
AAAAAAAAAAAAAAAAAAAAGTGGTTTTATTATATTTTTAACTACACAAAGTGACAACTCATTTGGGAAAATAAATGCAAACCTCTGCTATATTAAGATATTATACGATGCACATACTATGTCAATAAATGTTTTCTATTGGTTTTCTGTTCCTCTGTCGTGGCGTAGTTTGTTAGCTATGGTGGTGTGACACAAACTCCATTCTGTAAACGCTTGGAAGAGGTTATCAGTGAATCATCTGGGATGTGATCTTACAAGATATTAATGTCTCTTAAAATTTGTTCTAGGAAAAAACTCGTCTACTCCTGTCTTCAAGATCATTACTCCATGAGCAAACTTCATGAGTAAAAAAAAAAAAAAAAATTGTGTCAGCAAGGAAATGACTCACAGACTATGCCACAACTTATTAATTCTGAAATAAGTAATTAGTTCTGTTTCTGCTATTAGCTATTGTTGTATTTTCTACACCAGAGAGCTGTTGCTCCAGGCCAAATTTTAAGTGTGTAAAATATTATAATCTTTGTTCTCAGCATTATCTTAACTCTGTGCCCTTGAAACTGGTGCCGATTTGATCACTGACAGTAAAGGAGAGGTTTTTGGCAAGGACGAGAGCTGCTGGAAACATTTAACTGAAAGTTTAGAAATAATTACAGCAGTGATTAACAATGCGTTTACTAGAAGCAATATTTAACAGGGGTCAGGCAAGGGCTTCCCTGCTAGCTGTGGTGGTCCTTACATGGGGTAGGAGTAAGGGCCACAGGGAAATAAGCAGAATTGACAGCTTCATCACCTGGACTGAAGTCCGTTTGGGGCTGATAACGGGATCTAGGTCTTTTCATAGCTGGAGTCTACTTTTTGCCAGCTTCTGGGAGAATGCCTTAGTGCCTGACAAATGTTTCCCGGCCTCTGTCCAGGGAACACAGAGTGCCAGGAGTGACAGCTGTGTCCTCTGCAGGCCACTCTCAAGCCACTGGCAGGGATGTGGATGCTTCAATGGAAGATACGTTCCTAGATGTTCTGTGGGTCTTACATTCCCATCGGCCCTGGAGAGCCTGAATTGGCATTCCATTCAAATATCTAACCAGTTCTAAAATGTTCCAGTACAGCCCAGTTCCTCATGCAGGTATTTTTTTCTGTCATACTTCCAGTTCCCATCATCTTTAACAAATGCTTTAAATACCTTCACCAAATCACAGCAACTCAAACCTGCCGGAGAAGTGGCGTCTTATGCCACTTATTATGTAGATACTCCTGATGAACCATTCATTCTTCTATGTCGCTAGCCTAGATAATGGTTTACCCTTCAGCCTTTATTACGAAGAAAAAAGATCACATATACTAGGAAAGCTACAGAAATATTTTACAAGGTTTGTGCATCTTGGCAATTATGTACTCACCGTAGTTATTGCAGTTGCTATGGCTCTACTCCTTTTCCGTGTGAGAGAGTTTGAAATCATGGGATGAAACCAAATTGGCCTGTTTTTCAGACAAATTACTCAGCTGCCCTTTGGCTGCAGTTGCAGCATTCTCCCACCCCTCCCTTCTAGTTGAATTTCCAGCTTTATGTATTAAACGTTGGTTTCAGCTTTGCTTAATCAAAGACGAAAGCAGTGAGGAGACAGCACACGGCAAAGGACCCTTTCTGGTCGTACCTCTCCGCAGGCATTTTGAAGCAGGCCAGGCGCCAGAGAGAGAAGAGGACAAGAGAAGGCAAAGGTGAAGACCATGATCAGCAGCAAAAAAAGCATAGTGCCTTACTGAATTGAAGAAAACATGATTTCTATTTTAACTACAGTGAAAGGCAACCCTGCTTTTTACATTCCTTTATCTTCTCTTGAATGATTAACTCATCAGCTAAATAGCATTGGCTCTTGTACAGGAGCGAATCAATCCGCTCAGTGGTGGGGATACAACACACCCTCAAATGTCAGCAGGGGTTTCCCCTCCTGACGCAAAAAAAAAAGAGAGTACTATGTTACCCCAAAGGGGATTTACTAGTAGTATGAAGGGGGGGGGAAATAATTTTTAAAAAGCTCTAAGACAAGCACCATATTTTTAATTAAACAGGAATATTTTGAAAAATATGTATGCATAAATGTGGTGGAAACTTTATAGATATGTGTGGCATATGAGTTTTTCTGCCATGCTCGTCTGTGCAGGGGGTGGATGCATTCCAGAGCTGCGGCGAGTTTCATGGTGAACCAACAAACTGGGTGTCTATCCCACCATTTCCCTCCATGGACAGGGATTCTTATTACTTATTGTGAGTTTGGGCTCAGACCTTGTCTTCTTAAATGCTGAACATGAACAGAGGCTTCCAGATATGTGGTCACTGACATTTCAGGGTTTTATAAGTTTTGTCACACGCATCCGTGGAGGATGCATGAAGTAATTTTTAATAAATGACTGTTGAAAGAGTAAGCTC
Source organism: Baryphthengus martii (assembly GCA_013396935.1). NCBI lineage: Eukaryota > Metazoa > Chordata > Aves > Coraciiformes > Momotidae > Baryphthengus > Baryphthengus martii. Next base: position 228,658 of record VWZK01019291.1, on the reverse strand, counting down.
TAGTAAGAAAACAAATACTGCATCATATTCTTTTCTCATTTACGATGGTGAATCTTAGAGGGAAATTTGACCCACCATATATTATGAGTATTTACTTGTTACAGAGCATTATACACTAGGCATTTATGATCTGTAAACAGGTTTATTTCTTTTAGAGAGAAATGAGAAGGCAGTCAATGCTCAAAACAGAAAGAAGCTTTGACAGTGTTCAATTTGGATACAAAACGTTATTACCTGTAAATTAACCTATTACAACAGTGATCTGTGATCAAGTAATGTTGCTTCTGTGACTGATGTGCTTGAGTCCTTCATTTCTTGCTTATTGATTTTTTCCTTGCCAATTTGGTCTAAATAAAATCAGGCATCTGTACAATAACCAATGTGAAGTTAGTTTTCTGTCCATATTGTAAAAACTGTGATGACAAGATAAAAAAAAAACAAAACAAAAAACCCCCCCGAAATTAAAAAATACAGCTGCCACTAATTGTATTTAATTGCCTTTAAATTGGTATAGAATTACCTTCATGGGGTTATGACTTTGGAAACAGGTTTTGCTCTGTTATTTCAATGTGCAAATCCATGGTACACCACATACAGCTTTAAACTTATCTTCAGCCTGAAGTCTCCATAGAGATGTCCAGCTACAAGCATAAAAGTAAGGCCATAGAGTATTTGTGTATTTCTTCTCAGTTCAGCCTTCACCTTTGCGTCCTCCACATTAATGGCATCAAATTTGCCCTCACCCTATGCTCTACCCATTTATCCTCAGGCTAATGAAGCACCTATTCTTGATTTTCTTTTGCATATTGTTAAGTTTACATACAGGCCACTTCTGAACTTGCCAATGTGCTTTTTTCACCTTGATCCTGTCTGTAGAAATTGCTTTTCATGCCTTTGACTCTCATGGCTCCTCTCTGTAGTTAATTTTTTTTTTTTATTTTTTTTTTCCGATTGTGCTTGCTTTGGGTTGGAAGGGTCCTTAAAGATCATCCAGTTCGAACTCCCCTGCCATAGGCAGGGACATCTCCCACTGGACCAGGTTGCTCAAAGCCTCATTCAACCGGGCCTTGAACACTTATAACCTCTCCAGGCAACCTGTTCCAATGTCTCACCATCCTCATAGTGAAAAACTTCTTCCTAATTTCTAATCTAATCTATCCTCTTCCAATTTGAAGCCATTACCCTTTGTCCTATCACTACAAGCTCTTGTAAAATATCTCTCTTCAGCTTTTTTGGAGGCCCCCTTTAGATACTGGAAGGTTGCTATAAGGTCTCCCTGAAGCCTTCTCTTCTCTAGGCTGAACAACCCCAGCTCTCTCAGCCTGTCTTCACAGGAGAGGCGTTCCAGCCCTCTGATCATCTTCATGGCCTTCCTCTGAACTTGCTCCAAAAAGGTGTAGGTCCTTCTTATGTTGAGGGCCCCAGAACTCGATACACTACTCCAGGTGGAATCTCACAAGACCAGGACAGAGGTAGAGAATCACCTCCCACAACCTGCTGGTCATGGTTTTTTCTACTTAATGCTCATTTTCTACTTAAACATCATACACCTAAAATTAAATTATACAAAAAATGCCTGACCACTGGTGCTATACAGTGAGGAACTTGGCTTTCTGTCCTAAAGAAACCAGTTCAAAGTGCTATTAAGGCAACAGCTGCAAACAGAGAACTAAAGGCAAAATCAGTGTTCAGAGCTCCAAAAGAACACATTGGATCTGGAGTCAGCCTTGGGAAATGCTTTCATAAGCTCTGAGTCAACACAAACACAGGCTGTCAGCTGAAGGAGCGAACTTGTGACGTTCCTTGCAAAACAGCTCCGGGCTGTCCTGTCAGCTGCTCCTGCCACAGATGTTGACTGAGGGAGAGGTCACAGGCTCCGGATCCCAGCAGCAAGCGTGGGGTTTCATCTCCTAGACACATCTTAGTCTCCAGGGGAAGCTTTATTTCATCTCACTGATTTAACTGACTGCAAAAAGAACAATATTAATGCTATTAATGAGATTATACGAACTGGGCTGTAAACGGCTCTTACAGTCTCACAAGATCCACTAGAATAAGTTAAAGGTGAACAGTCCCTATCAGGGAAATGGGCCTGTGTGGGAGCCAAACCTCCTAAGCACCTGGAGAAATTCTGCATGGACCTTCTCAGTAGCCAGCCAACCCAGGTAAGGTTTATCACCCCAGTTATTTAAGCTTGCTGCCAAGGTAATGTCTTGCTGCAGCAGCACAACCTTCTAGGGCTAATCCAAAGACTAAGCCTGGCAAAGAGAAACCATAGATGTTGTAGATAGGCCTTATCTACAGCATTTTGGACAAAGCCACAATGCAGCTTTTTTTTTTTGTTTTGTTTGGCAAAAGGCTGAGCTTCAAGGTAAGCATTTTTGACATATAAAAAGTCACATTTCTAGATCCAGAAGCCAGCTCCCTCCTCCTAATTTGAAAGCAATTTTTTTGTCACATTTTTAGGCTTGTCTGGTAACCTCCCTATGGAACCAAGTATATCCTGGTAGAAACATGATAAAAATACAGCTCAGAGATACAAGATTGGTGGGAAATAAGGTTACCTATGAAGCAGATAATTGTTAAAATATCGGCAAGATTCACAGCCTTTCTTGAAAAGAAGACCTGACATGATTTTTTTCTACTACCTATTGACTAAGCGTATGGAAATAAACATTTCAAGCAACTAGGTGGTTTTTTTAGGGTTTGTTTTGGTTTTATTTTAATGGGATATTTTAATGTCATCCTCCTCTCAGCAGAGGGCTTTTTAGGTAGCTCCACCACTTACAGAATCAGGGGTTCAGCAGGTTGCCCTGGGGCAACCCAGAGGCAGTAGCTCCTGTTGATGACGATAATCAACCTTCCACTGATAAGAGTCCTTCGGCAGATATGTAAATAACATTTAAATATTATGACCATTAAAATCACAGAACTTTTCATGAGAGCAGAGCGTTCAGATCTGTATCATGGCCAGATTACAGGTGGCAGCTGTATTCTGCCTCTCCCTATTGTCCCTTACGCATTCACAGCACGTGAATGTGGCACAGTTAACAAGGAAAAGAAACCTGTGCTCTGGATCGGTGAATGCTACCACCATCTTTATTCTGCTCACATCTCTCTTCTGCTATTTCCAGCTACTTGCATCATTACATTTATTGGGAGAGTTCCCCAAATGAGCACATTCATCACCCGGTAAGTGAAGACCCTGCACCTGACCCTTGCCTGCGCAGCAGAGCATCTCACACCAAATGCACTGCTCCATGCACTTTTGCATCAGAGGCAACCTCAAGCTTACAACCTGGGGAAACTGCTGACATAGAAGCACTACTATGGCAAAAATCAGCTAGGGTTACCGAACAAGGTATTTTACGTTTCCTAAGCTGTACAGAGCAGCTTCATTACAATGTACAGTTGCAGATTTCAGAGACTTGGCTGAAAATTAGGTATCAAGTGTATCGTGTATGTATACATATATATGGTACATCAGTGAACATACTATACGTATAGATAACTATGTACAGTACACACATAGCAGTGTGATTGTAAACATCATACTCAAATAGTATTTGAAGAGGACCTAATGATGCTGTCGCAATGTCCAAGACCCTGATCTTGTGCCTGCACACTGCACTGTCTCCTCCTTCACCTCTCTCATCACCTTCCAGAGACCTGCAGCTGCTGCTTGTTTCTGTCTATCCCACCAGGCACCTGAGCAAGCCACGTGTGGGAGAAACAGAATTTGAGGATCCTTAGTTCAAAGGATTGAGAGAAGATGGACAGTCTCATCTCCCACAGAGTCTCTCTGCCCTGACATCTTTGCCATATACTGAACGGCAGGACAGCTCTCCATGCACACAGACATCCAACCAGCTACAAAGCCCATGGCCTCCTTCCTTCTCCCAAAATTTTTTCTGTTGCTGTAAAGATTTAGCAGTGTGCTGAGTCTTACTAATGTCACAAATAGCCAAATAGCAATGCTCAATACTGAAATTCTTTAAACTGTCAAATTTATTACTTTAAAAAAAATGAAATTTAAAAATTTTTATTCCTATTTTTCTTTATTTCCCCCTAAATGAATACACGCTATATACAAACGTATGCTGAAGGGCAATTGCTTAAAACACAGCTCTTCAAAAAGGGCTTTAAGAGCATAGAGGAGCATAGGCTGACCATAGCCAAACATCACAATCCTCTAGAGGAAAGTGCAGATGCCACACTTGGATCTGCAACTGAAAGCCTGGCTCATGAGCCCTGGGAGGTGGTATTTGTTTCACATGCAGCGGAGGTGTGTCTTCACTCTGATGCTGTGTTCTGTTTTCAGTGTTATGCTTCACAAGAGGTGCAGGCCAGTTGAAGGGAGTGCAGAGAATACCAAGATTGATTAAAGATCAAGAAAACTTGACTGACAAGGAAATACTGAAGACAGAGGGCATAAGACAGAAGAATGACCATGGTAACTGCCCAAATATCATCTATGCTGCTTCAAAGAACAAAGGGAGTGTTCCCACAGGCATTAAAAATAACAGTTCAACGTGTAGCAAGGAGGAATCAGGTAATACAGTAACAGCAACTTTCTCAGGGTGAAGGTGGTGGTGTCTCACAGTGGTGTTTAGAAAAGCTGTAGTGTGATGGAGGTAGTTTAGAAAGATCTGTTGGGAATCATACAACCTTAGTTTTAGAGCAGGAGAATAGAGTAGATGGCTCTCTATTTCTATTTCATGATCCTGCCCAGCAGTCTTAAAGTGGAAACTTCACATGCTCTGAATGCTTTGCCTTTGCAGCAGAGTGCAGTGCGCTGTGTTGGTCTTGGTTATCTATAGCAGAGAGCCAACTTTTAAGTGAAACAGCATGCACAGTTATGCAGAACTTATATATTGGTAATAAAACGCTTTGGCTAAGAGAAAAATACTGTATTTCACATAAGATGCTGTTCCAGGAGAGCATAGATTGAATCAGCTTAGCTCTTCCGTTTGGCAAGGAGAAAAATATTTCATTTTAGTTGCATCTCTTCTCCATCTCTGACAGATCTATCAAAATATTGGACTTATCAGTTAAAGTTTCCAGCCACTGTAAGTTCAGCCTCAAATGGCAAAGCCTGGTTGGCAAGCTGAACCATACATCTAGAAATATAGTGTTCTGTAAGCCTGCCAGCTGTTTTAAAGGTTGATAAATGAGAAACACATCCATGACAGGCTCTTCAAGCAAACTATGCTGAACTGTGCTGAACTGGACAGTCAATAGTTCATACAGATGAGGCCAATTACTGGTCTGAAAAATCTTAAAATTCAATCACTTGCCATACTACACTGGTGTAGAGTGTTTTACTCTAAATGTAAGTGAGGGTTACTCCTATGTTAGCCCCAAAGGACTAAAGGTACAGCAAAGACAACATTGTGGGTTTGATAAGGGTGATTTTCCTTGCTGAGGAGAGAAAGTGTGTGTGAGATATAGCCTGGGATAGGTATAATTGCAGCTCCCAGAGTTTGCAATTCTTTTGCAGTTCTCTTCCTCTAAAATCCGCATTTGAATGAAATGCAGATGATTTGTCCATTTCTCAGTTTATTCTCCTCAACTAAAGAGAGATGGAGGTTGTAAGTGATGCGTTAGCAAATTCTTTGAGGTATTTCTAAAAGTTATTAAAAGCATAAGCAACTCAAATCCAGCCCTCACCATCTGTTGGCAAAAAAAACCCCAAGAAGCTGTCTGAAAAATTCACGAGCTAGGCTAAACATCAGAGTAGGATTATCGTCCATCTCGATCATCGGTCATGAAGCCAAATGTCTAAAGAAGCAAAATATTTTAACAGATACACAAGATACTTTATGACAATGAATGCTTGCCAGGATCCTGAAATACTGGGGAAATCAGTCCTGGATATGAAATACTGTATTTTGGGTGGACAGAACAATGTAACACTTTTCCAAATTACATTCAACTGTACTGATTATGTATGTGCAAGATGTAGATACCAAAACCTAATGTTACATCTTACTATCATGAACATAATCTGTCAGGCTATGTTTTAAAATTTTCAGAAGATAAGTACATCATTTAGGAACCACAAGGTGCACTTTTTCCAGATAACTGAAGATACCACGTTCTGGAGAAACCACAAAGACTTAAGCAAACATGGAAACAAGTATTAGCTGTCCTCCAGTAGCACAGTTTTAGAGCTGCTCAGGAGAAACAGGTCTAGCAGTATCTCAGATTAAAAGGTGTGCAGAGCATATATGTTAGTTTTTTTACTTACATTTACTTACAATTACTTACAATCCTAAACAATAGTGAGTATTTAAATAGAAAATCTGCTTGCTGCCACTATGGATTTTATTTATATTACTTTGAAAAAGAACAATATCTTTTGCATGGTTTCCTTGTTAATAAATGGGAATAAATTCTCCGATCTGTATGAAGACTATGGTAACAAGGTGACTTCCTCCGCATATCTTGGATGTTAAAATATAAAGGGAAGTTTTAGAGAGAAAAACATAAATGAATTAATTATTAGCCAAATAACTAGCCTAATTTAATTTCACATAAGTTTAGGAGGATGCTTAAAAACAGCTCACTGCTGGGTGACATGTATGCAATTGTAGTTAACAGAGCTTTTGGGCCAATTAAAACTTAGCTACAGCGTATTGAATACTGCCTTGTCTGCACCCCTGTCTGGGCCAGATCACGCCTTAGAAGGTACAACATTTTAGTCATCTTACAGGCATCAAAAGTGGTCAAATATTTTGAAAGAGAAGCAAATTTCCAGCATAACTTGCCTTGGAGCCAAAGGCTCTATAAGCAATTCTGCACAGCCAGATCTTCAAGTGTAATGAGGTAAGCAGTTGTATTTCCATCAATACTAACTCCGAAATGAGAGCATTGGATCAAGCTACTCGGAAAAGTGTTTTGGTCACGCTGCTGCCAAGGTTTGCAGGAAGAAACACAAAATGAACTGTGGTGCTGGTGGCACAGGACCCACCAACAGCAAGGCAAAGTCGCTAGCTGCCTGCAAATTTAGATAGATATTTAAATATACATTTATTTGTATATTGAAATATGTATTTCAAATCAGGCCAGCTTGTGTCTTGCAAAGTGCTGGGCTGAACAAGGCCTGGTGTGCTTGTTCATCCCTGAGGAGCAGGGATGCCAGACAGGTGCTAGCTAGTCATGATGGGGTGGATGTGAGCTGGAAAGTGGTGATTTTAATACACTACTGGAAACCTCTTCTTCCAGGTACAAAGGGAATGGTGTGCTCTATCCCAAAGGCGTGCTCACAGAAATCACTCCTAAAATTTGGTTCTCCTATAAAAGTGGAAAGACCAAAACCTCAAAGTGGCTGAAGTCCTGTGAAGAACAAAAGATTATTTGTGCAAAGGTTCAGAAAAGATCAGTAGATTCAAAGATGCTCTAATACCAAAGCCAGAATTTGTATGGTAAGACAATCCTATTTATACAATATATGAGTATTACTATTTTTTTCTGTTTCTTCCTTCACTAATCTACTAAACTTGTTTTTCCCACATTTCGAAAAAGTGATCTATTCTCCTCCTCGATTTTTTTTAAAATTAAGTCAAATGTTAAGGTTTTGAAACTCGTCTTTCAGTTGGCTGAAGCCAGTGTGCAATTTTTTTCAGTAAGAAAGAATCACTAAAAATACTTGATCAATCCAGATTGACAGGGTATAATTATAGATGCATCATAGATACATAAAGCATAGTCTTAGAGTTAACTTTAGCTTTTAATTTGTCTTATTCTTGCATTTGAGTAGCATTTCAGAAAATCTCTTTTGAAAATCACAGACACAATCAGAGTGTGATACTGCTTCTTTGAAAGCCTGGTGTCTGCTTGCACCTGTACACAAAATCCGTTTGCTGACATTTAATACCCAAGCTGCAGACCTGCAGCAGTTTACAAGGCTGAGAGTACAGAGTTGCCCACTCCCTGGGGTCACTCTGTAGCTCCACTGCTCCATCACTCACACCCTCCCTCAACTACAGACAACCTGCAGCTCGAAGAACACACCTTCTATCCCCCACACCGTTGCCTAGTGCATCCATTCTAGCCCACTTCTGTTTCCCCAGGGTACAGTACTATCCCCACACCCACATGAGTGGCCTCTTTCCAGGACTGGGTGCACAAAAGTGAGCACAAGGACTATGGGAAAGAGAAATCTGACATTCTTAAGAGAGGGGGGAGGATCCCTCCTAATTTATGTGACAGAAATCCTACCAGCCTCTGCATAGTTATCATTGATACCAACCAACCTGTTTCAAACTACCCATTCAACCCTGAACGATTGACTCGGCTTTCTATCTTATCCAAGATCACAGTTCCTTGGATCTTTGCATCTTTACAGCAACTTCATGTAGCATGTACCTTCAACATAGTTGCTGTTGCGCTTAGCGGTATGAAATTTCTGCTTCCAGCAGAGTGGGTTACTGCTTTGGCAAGACCCTCAGAAACAGACAGCTACTTCAGGTATTTATGATATTGAGGTAGACTGACAAATCTTCCATCATACTCAACTACATTTCAAAAATATGGGTCAAACTTCACCATGTTCAACCTTGAACAGTTGGATGGAGGTGTCTTACAGCACTTGTTGTAGGGCAGACATTCACCAGACCCTTCACAGGTTCCCCTACACCTCCAGAGAAGAGGTTTGCTGTCCTTTAGCCCTTGCAGTGGATGCCACACCTGCACAAGCATTTCTTCACTTTGCTTCAGTTTCTGCTTCTGCCCTACTACCTTTGCTAAGTCCCAAAGGCAAATATTCTTGCACTTATAATTGCATTCAGAGATGTCTTGGGCAACAGGCTTTTGCTACCTACATCATTTGCAGAGTGTAATTAAGGGAAAGGGAAGAGGTGGTGAAGCGGTAGGAGCCAAGACCTGGAACAGAAAAAAAATGGCAGTGCTGTCTGCTTTAAAATATGCACAGCTTCTCTCCTTCTGTAATCCTATCTTGGAAATTCTTATTTCATCCTCTCATTATCACTCAGTGTCTGCCACTGCCCACGCTGCTCATAGCACCAAGCAATATACAATACATGGAAAAAAGGTTTCTCTTCTATTAAAATTTCTAATACATTTCATGTTCTAGACGAGCTGGATCACTAACTCAGTGTATCAACTTTGTGTCACTGCCACTACTTCTACCACAGGAAGTTTCAGCTGGCTTTTCCAGGCGTTAAGAGCTGCTGGGACTTTTTTCTTCTCCCATGTGGCGTAAGTTACCTGAGCAGGTAACTCATTCTGGGGTCTGAGATGGGGAAGGAGAAGCAGGAGCAAAGCTTCATGCCAAAAAGACAAAACAACAGCAGCTGTGGCTACTGGACATTTCATTATCTGGAGGCTGTCACCCACAGCACCTCATATTACTAAACTCTCAAATGCATTTACAAAGCGAATCTTTCCCTCCTATCCTCAGCTGGTTTTTGCTCTAGTTTTTCCTGCTTAGGTTTTAAAGCAAGTCTTCAGTTTTTGCCATTGCCTTAGTAAACTGTAAGAATGGGAGTTTGGGGAGCAGCCTGATTTTGCAACCAGCCTGAAACACTAAGGTGGTCCCCAGGACATAAGACAACAACAATTTAGTTCTCATCCTCCAGGCTTTCACCTGGGGAACACCAGCATCAGTACAGAAGCCCTCAACTCAAGCTACAGTACATTTTGAAAGGCATACATTATAATACAGCTAAAAATCTCAAATAAAGCCAATTAATGACAAATGAAGAGTAGGACACATTGCTAACCCTAAGCATTCAAAAAATGAGTAAATTCTGAGGAACAAGTTGGCTTTTGTTCAAACCTCTACAGTAAGTTGAGTTCATGTTCTCCAGGTATTTATCACTCTTTAAGGCACCCAAGGCTTAAGGGGGAGTGGCAAGAGTATTATGTAGCCAGAGATGCCAGTTTCTCAAGAAACCAGCACATAGAACAGCAAGAGCTTGGGTAAGGGATATATCGGCTGCCTGAAACCTACCTTCACTTCATGAAAAATTCAGGAGACAGTTTCTTCCTCCCACAGATGGGAGCCCTCCTCCCCACCCACTCTTCTCTATAGCTTGTATAGCAAAGTGGTTAGTCAGTCTTAGTCATAGCAGGACACAGATGCATTCGTGCCTGGATGATGAAACTCAGATAACAAGAACATGTTCTTGTCTACAGGCCAGGAGACAACCACTTGTTTTCCTTGTGAGCCAGATTTTATAAGTCCTTTGTGATGGGGAGAACAACAGTCACTTCTGTTTAGCCTTACTCAGCATACTGGGGGAAATACACTGGTTTTACTTCCCACAGTGCGCAGGCTTCTTGCTGTTCTACCAAGACACTAATGAACTGCTCTGAATATATTTACGTGTTTGGTTATGACTGTACTCTGAAAACGCTGTCCTTATTTTCAGAAGACAAACAGGACTCCATGGTAAGAAGTTTAGCACTCTCTGCATTTGGCAACATACAACACATAGGAAGGGCAGGCAAAACCACTGTGAGTCTTTCTGGGGATGCAGGTGCTGACCTTGTTCAGGTCTTTGTGCTTAAACAGTGAGAAAACACAGATTTCTAATCCAGAATGCCCTGATTCAACAGGTCACTCATCTTCAGGTTGAAGTATAAAATCAACTTTTCCAAAGCCAAACTTGATAGATTCAGGATACCAACATAGTAGCAAGTAAAAAAACCACAAATTAATAACCAAAAAACCTCTTAAGTGATGGCACTCCCTTACTAGTTGCACAAGCTGGAAATGTCTTTGAAATCCATTTCAAGACTGAAACCTTACCAGAGCGTGAACATGTAATCTCAGTGGTTTGTGCAGTTTGTTTTGTTGATTTCTTTTTTTTTAATGAAGTACTTTGAAGCAGCCTTTATCATCCAGTACTGCTTCATTTTGTCACTAAATCAAGGAGGTCTCTAGTTACTCACATCATACCAAAAAGACTTTAATGTAGTCAACTGTATGAAACATTTTCTCCTCCTTTCATCCTGTCCCAAGATAAACCATGGCACAATCAATTCCTGTAGCATCATAGCTGTGCTAGTTCTCAATAAGCTACTGAATTATACCTTATAGGAAGGAAATTAGGGCCAGTATTATAAGCTTTCACAGTTCCAGTATCATTCTAGTTTAAGGAGATGAAGAGCTTTAATGAAGCCCCCTGAAGTGTTACAGGTCAAAATAGAGAATTCTCCTCTCCTAACTCTACTTGGAGCTTTGTGCTCAGTTTGGACCTCTCCTGTAATGCTAAAAGATCAGGAGAAGTCATTACCATGTGTGGCAGACTCAGCAACCACTGTCAGGACCCACACACATTTTTCCCCCCTCTCAAAGTGTATTATTGTGCTCAACATCTCAACGATCACGAAACAGGCAACAAGGTATGTACTTTGATCAAGGTGTTTATTGCATCTCAGAGGGCACACATGCACTGAGGTTTTTTGTTTTTGTTTTAAACTGAAATACAAAGAAGAGCCATTTTGAAATTAGCTTTTTATAGAACTTTCCCATTACGCTGTATGTTATCCCCACAGCAAATTCAGATACAACCACTTTTAATGGTACCATACATTGATTAAATAGTTCAGTTGAAAGACTTTAGGTGAATATCTTTCCAACCCGATATGCTTTTAACAGAGAACTGCCAAGCCACTTGTAACACTGATCAACAGTGACCTCATTGAAGAGTCAAGATCTTACACCAAGCCATCAGCAGAAACAGTATGAGAGCAAATAAAAATTAAAGAAACACAGTATGTACAGTAAAGGGCATGGATCTCTGGATCAGAATTAAATCCTAATCACCAATAGTACAAAAGCTACTCACAGCGCATTCGGGGCAATGAAGAAAACACTAGCCTAAGGCATACACAGGTAAGCACTAAATTAAGAGATGTACGTAAGAACTGAACAGAGATGAGTAACATCACTTGTAATGCTTTGACTACAGATATACTAAAGAGTGCTCTTGTACTTGAAATCCCTTAATGCCAGCACAATTATGGTTGCTTTTTCCAACTACATGGAGAGAAACTGACCCTTTACTTATTTTCAGTGCTTTTAGCAAGAACTTATAAATATGCCAATTTTAAATGTAAAGACTTAAATAATTAAAACAGATTTAAAGATAAAAACAGTCATAAATATGGTATTCTTTCAGATATGTTTTATCATTCTTGGTAAATCATTGGAAAAGTATGATATGGAAGTTCACCTTTATATTACTTTAAATTATCTTAACGTGTACAGTGCCACAAAAATAAAACATTTTTTCACGACAACTGAGATTCCTGTGACTGAGGGAAAAAAAAAATGTATTCCACACAACTTCATAAGTATTTTCCTTACTATCTGGTATTATCACACTATGTTTTGTAACAGATAAAGGAGAAATTTAGTCCTAGGGAAATTTTAGGTGTCCCCAAAAAGTTATATACATTGAAACCTTCAAAAAACCACAGACATCGCTCCAAATGGCTCACCAAACAACAGCTGCATAATCTGCCCCTGTGGGATAGGTTCAGAAAAGCACTAGAAGGCATCAGAAACATACATCCATTTTTTTTTTTTTTAAATTGTAAAACACAAATAACCCAAGTACACAAATTTCGAGAGAGTAGGGATAACAGCTAAGGTAGTACACATTCCTAATGTTCACTTTCACAGCTGTGCTACACGTTTCAGGAGGAAGAGAAAGTCTGAGTAAGCGTTGGGTTTGGTACTGGTGGCTCACTTCAAAACTCTGAGCATCCATTTGTAGACTCCAAACTCACTTTTTTATCATCCAGTCAGAAAAACTGCAGCTGTGAATATAGAAAAGTATTAGATGAAAACTGGACAATGGGAGAAAAAACACTGGAGAAAAAACACCAAATCTGTTCATCACTTCATATAGCAAAGGAGTTTTTATCAGTTTTTAATGAAGCAGCAATCCTCCCCTAGACAGGCACAAATCTGTCTACCATAAACCCAAGTTGAAAGCAGCAAGTCCCAGCAATGAAGGTGCATCTCCACTTCCAGCCACCTCCACCAAGCGCCAGGTACACCTCCCTGGGGCTGCAATTTGTAGAAGGGGGAAGTGGAACTGAGCGGTCCCTGCTAAGAGCAGCCTGCTCCCATTCACTGCTGCTAACTCCAGTGCAGAGGGGGCCTAGAACAAGTCTTAGAATTATGCTATAGGAAGAAAGAAAATAGACTTACCAAGAAGGCTTTAAAGATATGTAATGATTGTCCTCTCCCCACCTAGCAAACTATTTTCGTTTTAATTATGAAATGTCTACCTTACTTCTGCATTATTATTCTTTCATTTGCTTCAGTCTTCAATTCAATCTGATGTTTCTAGTTTGTCCTCTTCACATTCTTCTCCAAAACACTAACAGTAATGGTTTTGCCTTTTTTTTCCCATCCATTCTGAAGTACTGGTTTTGGGCTTCTCTATTTTTATCCTTTCTATTTACTCTTCGGTTCTTCCCCACTGTTGTTCTACATGGCACTGCTCAGTACCTTATGCCTTAGCATTCAGAAAAGCAGTGCCTTGGAAAATCATATTGTGGAAGAGAACATTAGCTGGCAGCAATTAAGAGATGCAAACGACCTTCCCTCGATGACCAGAATATGTAAGTCTTTCCTCTTTTAATCCCTTAACACCTATGACAGCAAATAAACACCACACCCACAAAACTGGAACAAGCCTCTTCAGCACTGTTTTGCCCCCAGTATTTGCACCCTGTTATGATGTTATGTTATTTGTTCCAGTATTCACTTCAGGAAAAAACAAACGAACATGAACCATTGGATTGAATCGAAACAAAGCAAATATGAAAATTATAGATTGAAGACAACTTTTCCTGGCAGTCACTTTTGGCAAAAAAAAAAAAAAAAGCAGCCAAAAGTCACGCTTTCAGGCTAAAATTAAGAGTGTGGACAGAGTTTCATTTTCTGTTTAAACTACTACGTTATCAGTACATATTTCTACTTATCTCCGTAGCTATAATTTTATCAGTCATTTTCAATCAACATCTGTGTGCCAGATATGTACCCCAGCGTAACATGCTCAGGCAGGCAGGCACAGAATACCTGATCGTTTACAAGAAATCCTTGATGTTAAGATCCGCTAATGGGTCCTTTGTTGGAGGTTTCTTGGGACTCTGAGTAGCAGGAGTTGGGCTTGGAGAAAGCTAACAGATGCCAGCCAGGAAGGCAGAAAAAAGAAAGCAGACAAGGATACACAAGCGTTAGGAAGACGTAGCTGGTTCTTACACAAGCACGTTGCAAGCGCACGAAGTTCTCTTTTTTTTTTTCCTGCAAGTTCAACATGTTGCTATTTTGCTCAAGCACTGTTTAGATTCTGTCCTTACTACGGAGTTAACAATGTGTGGCTGGTTTAATGAATAAGGCTATAGACACTGGATTACTATACAGACACTGTAATTAGTGTAGTTGCAAATCACTCTCTCCCTGTAAGACAGAATGGTGTTAGGATCATCAGCCGAGACAGAAGCTAGGCAACTGTTAGATGTTAAACACCAAGGTGCAGAATAAGCAGAGTTCATGCTGCAGAGTACGTCTGCAAATCCCAGCAACTGGCATTTAAGCACAAGTTGCTCTACGCTGGTAAGGTAAATAAGAGTCCTAAGTGTACCAGAGACATGATAACATTATAGTCAGTTCTTCTTCTGATAGGTATAAAAATCATGTTATTCCATAGTAAATGACAGTTTTTCAAGTTCCATCCAACTCTTCTCACTAGGGTGTCAAATAATTCTCCCATCCTGTCCTTACTCCCCTGCCTGATTCAGGGTATTTCATATGTCACCCTGGCAACCTGATGGCTACACTTCTCTGAGAAAAAAAGATTTGTTTGTGTAATACTAATCTTGATAATATAAGTGCAGAGAGAGTTTAAGGAGGGAGGAAAAGCTATATATGAAATTCAGAGCTCTAATACCTACAACCTACCTTCTTAAGTTCTTCCCATTTCTACACAGAAAACCCAGACAAAACTTCAACAGGAATGTGGTTCCCTACTTAAAAAGTGTGGTTTTCTACAGACTGCTTAATATTTGCATAAAAGGGAGGTGGCTTGGTTTCAAGTATTACAAGTCAGATTTTGGAGCTGCAGCATCAACTTTCATCTCCCACCATATCTGAAAAGAAGATGGACTTCTGACTTACAAAGAAGCAAAATACTACAGCTGATTCATTGTCTCTCCTTTTCAGGGCTCTCCTTTTCAGTTACTTCAAACCAAACTACTTTGATGCAAATCTTTTAACTTATAGCCATTGGGTGATGCAACATAAGACGTAATACCTGTTCCAGGCTATTTTTTCCAAGTAGGTAGAGAGCTGCACTACCAAACCTACTAACCTCAAGTTAAAAAGAATCCTTAGGAAACTATAAGCAGCTAATGCCACCCAGTTCAACAGGAAGGATGACATGTCTCCATTCATTCAACCTACTACATCACTGATTAATCAATTAGATTTTTTTCATTATATTAACGAAAGGACTCATCTCCCTTGCAACCAGCAACCTGTGACACAGTGTTTCCTGGTTGTTTTTAATCAGCACAGAATTAAGAATAGGTCTGCTTTGATTTTAGGTGGCCATATTTGTGTCCCTCTTCATGTCTAAATATGTGATTGCCACAAAGTCAGGCAAGGGACATATAGTTTAAAAACATGAAAAATGAAGCCATGTCACGTATCTCCCACTTACAAAAGATTATAGAGTTGCTTTCCTCTACCTTTATTGTAAATCAGATGAAAACCTTCACAGTATGTAGATGTGTGCATTGCTGTGAAAAGTGTGCACCCTGAGCGCTCTGATGTTATGTACACTATGGTAATTCACATTTGAATGCAGTTTTGCACTGAAAGAAACTGAGCAAGTTACCAGCCTGAAACAGATAAAGCTGCATTTACTGAGAAACAGCTCTCAGCCAAGAACTGAAGACCTGAAGCTTGTTCATAAGCACAAGGTCAGTTTTCCAAGGAATCTCTTGGTGGGCTGGGAGGGAAGTGGCCCACGGCAGCTATAAGATTTTGATGAGCTCTGCATAGAATAGGAATGCTCATCAGCTCCAATTTGAGTTTCTCTCAAATATCACCCAAAAACAGATCTTGGATGTAGTTAGCTGTGGGGAGACTTTTCAAACCTGTTCCATTGGCCTCATACGAGGGAACTGAAAAGAAAAATCAAGATCGTTCATGCGATCTGTTGTAAACCAGGCAGCTGATACTACAAGAAGTCTTATTTACAGATCTACAGATAGACTTGAACTAAAGTAATGCATGCACTCAAGCTACTTTCTAGAGAAGTGGACAGCAATTAAGCAGTCACCTAGCAGTAAAACTTACCTGTACACCAGGGCCAGCGGCACCTCCAAACGGTGGCCTCATCATAGGCTGTCCATACATAACTGGCTGCTGGGGCATCATGGGTACGCCTGTGCCTGCTGGGGGCTGCAAATTAATGTAGTGTGAGTAGGTTTCTGGGTAGAGAAAGGAGAGCAGTGTAACAAGAGACTCACCATCCCAAATGCTGCTCCTGGCTGTGGGACAGGTGGAGTACCTCCTGTGGCAGGAACAGCACTTGCCGGAGGCACAGCTCCCGCCTGAAAAAAATTGTTAAAAAAAACACAAACCTAAAAATGCAAGAAACTCTAACACCAGCTATCAGAAACCACACAGAGTCTCCAGAATTCTCAAAGTTGTTCTGGAAAGCAGGACTATTATGTAGCAGATAATACTTAACCTCAAAATCAAAACGCTTCAAAGAATGAGAGAGCTGAATGAGTTCTTACGCTGATGCTCAGCTTGATTCTTCATAAGAAAGGCAAGGGTGACAGACTCCATTCACTTCATGAATGGAAGCCATGTACTGAACACAATTCAAAATAGGCCCAAGAAAAGATATACTTTCCTCCTTCCTCTACATAGTGTAAGAAAGCATCCCAATTTCATAATCGATAGCCAACACTATAGCACTTGCAGCACTGTATTTTAGTAAAAGCTTAAGCAGATTGCAAAGCTAAGGGAAGTAACTGCTATAATTAATTACCAATTAAAAATAAGTAGTACTTTTATGCAGTGAGATCTCAGTTAAAAAATAAGTTCATACACTTAAGCCACAATCACAACCATTAAATGCTTTCCTAAGGAGAGTTTAGTTTTCTTCATTCATATGCTTGTTATGATTTTCAAGTAAAAGACAAGATGATCTTTCACTAGGATTCAGAAAGCAAGAACTCTTAGCTTAGTAGTCTGAGCAGATATACAACACAACAGCACCTCTGAACAAGGCCACCCCACTTATCTCACAGAACCTACACATTGTTGCTTTTGGTTCCCTTGTCCGTAACTTCCCACGCATGGCCTTGAAAGCATCCAGGTCCCTCTTTTCATGGAAGTATATAGAATCCAAATTCTTAACAACTTTTAAGAGGGTTAGGAACCACTTAAGGAAGAGATTTTAAAATCAGGAATTTAGGATTTTTAGGAATCTCATTACTGCTATCATATGGCCTAATTATATTGGCACAATTTCTGAAGCTGCAGGATCATGCTCGAGCCTCCATACACTAAGCACCTACCTTGAGCCAGGTACATCCTACCACACTTGGGGAGTGGCTAGCACACTTTCAGTTCAAAGGACAGTGCACCTCCAGAGATGCATGGGAATTACTCACTGCAGAGCCCACTTTTGTGAATGCTGCATTTAATGCCCTTGGTTGATCCTTGCTTCCAGACTAAAAGATGGCACTTTCTTAGGAAACTGCAAACAAGTCAACATAAGCTGATCCAAATCCATTAATCAGCAAACACTCTACAGTTTCTGGCTAATAACTATGAAGCTCTTTTCCAGTCTGAAAGTTTTCTGGAGAGCATCTAAATCAAAAGCTGCACTGCACTATCAGCATAGCTGTCCCCAAACTAAAACCAACATCTGCACACTCAGGTATGGAAAGCAAGGAACATAAAGACCTATATTGATGATATAAGATGCAGTGATCTGACTGCAGCCACAGGAAAATGGCCACACAAACTAAATCTACTTTTGCCTCCAAGCACTAAGGTTACTTGAGGGAATGGGCTTTTATGAAATTCTGCTGATTTTAATCCAGAAGGTGAAAGGAAATGAAGAAGTGACTAAAACTTAAATGGTTCAACAGTGATATGATGGAAAGCTTCATTTCGATCTCCACACATGTTTTTCCTGCAGATCTTTTTTTTTCATTTCAAAAAAATATTTAAGTGCATGACTTCGAAGAAATGTATATTGCATCCATGTTTCACAAAATACTATCAAAACCACCCAGATTTTCAGAAAAGTTAGTTACTTATCAGATGGTAAAAACACTACAAAATCAAGCTGATCACAGAATCACAGAATTGTTGAGGCTGGAACAGATCTCTGAGATCTCAGAGGTCTACTGGAGCCTCAAGGATTCTANCACTCATCCCCCAGTCTGTAGCGCTGCCTGGGGTTATTGTGGCCAAAGTGTAGGACCCTGCACTTGGCCTTGTTGAATGATGTTACAGAAGTTAGAAGTTTCAGGTAGCAGAAGTCAGAGAGTTCACATCCAAGTAAAGCAAAAGATAGTTTGAAGCCATTATTTCCAAGCTTACAACACAGAAATGGTTAATCACTACTATCATATTCAACACATTGCTTGAGAATTGTCTGCTGGACAGACAGTCCAAGAGGAGCCATGTTAGGCAGCTTTTAGATAGTTTTAAGCCAGCCATAAAAACTGTGGTGCAGGTGAGGTGCTGTTAGTATCTTCATGTTTAGTAAGTACAGTAAGAAATTAAAAAAATAGGAATTCACTTACACTGTACAGTATTGCCCAGCCTTTCTATTAAGAAAAAAAAAGTTGACATTACAACTAGTACATTCAATAAAGTACCAGGTTCAGGGAATTCTTGTATCTTCCATAAGGTTAAGGAACAAGATGGAATATTCTTAAGAGTCACACTAATATCTGGTTGTGGCCAGGGAACTGAACCGGTCATACTCCCTCTCTCCACCTTGATAGTCCTTTCCTTCCCTTCTCAGCCCGACTGTTTTCAAATGGAGGCTGTTTTGCACCCTGTGTGACACTGATGATGTACAACCCCTCTTCAGATTACTCTTGTAGCTTACTCGTGATCAAGCTGCTCCTGTGCCAAATATAGATTTTTAGTTCAGTTCAACCCTATTCTTTCCAAGTTATTGCTTTCTGATATATTTTAGAGGGCAATCGTAGCTTTTCCAACAAAGTGCTTTGCTCCACCAAACAAGCTACCCGCTTCTAAGCTAAGATCAATCACATGATCAAGATGAATACTGTGTAGTCTCTTGATCTACTTCATATAGGGGAGCTTGAAGAAAAACCTATTTATTTTCTCTACTGCCAGTACTTCAGCTTTGGATAAGCACTGTTGTCTTTTGGGCAATCAAACCGGGCCTGGTGCTTACAAGACCTATACAGCTAACCACACACTTGGAAATGTCCACAGGTATCATGTGTACTTGTATATCTTGGTATATAGGCTAGTGTATTTTCATTGACCTGAACTCAGTGATTTATTTACGCCAGCTGTAAATCTGGTCTTAAAAATATGACTTGAAACAATCATATCATTTGCACAGTAGCAAACTCTTTAGCTGAAGTAGACAGGAGCAGTGCCTACACAGTCTCATAAAATCCTGACGTTACAATACCAGTGGTATTAGTGGATTAGCCACCTACCATTGGACCACTTGGGACACCACCAGTTGACCATGTTGCAGGTGCTACTTTTGGCTGCCAGTTGGCTCCTCCCGTTAACTTCTTCTCTCCAGCATTCCACTGAAGGTCTCCCCTAATAGAGAGGGAGAGACAGAGCTGTTATTTTACATGCCTTCACAGTGAAAATGAAAACCAACTGCAATACACATTAACATTAGGCTTGCAGCTACATTAGTTTATAGTATGTAGTTTAAGTTATTAATGCAAAAATACACTTTTAGTGCTGCTCAGTTTCAAGGGTTGTTAGCAGTAGACACCAGTACACTCTACATTGCAGTCAGTGACATGGTTATGGCCTTTGTGGTGAGAATTAAAGAGAAGTTTTGCTTAGTATTGATGGAATGTAACGTATTATTGCATATACCCTTGTAAAGTAGGAAGAGGGACTGCTACTGCCTATTCTACTGGGGTCAGGCAGTAGAGCTGCCTGCTAGAAGTCTTTGAAAGGTCATTTCATTGCTGGAAGTCTTGCTCAGACAGCTGAAGGAGGAAAGCATTCAGTTCTGAAAAAAGTTGATAGATACAGGAGAAACAAATCATTCATAGAATAAAAGGGCTGTTGCAAAACCAGGTTTTGTTAGACGTCCCTCTATCCAGAACAAGATACACCATTTGAATGCAGTAGATTGAAGGAAGCTAAGTTTTGGAGCTAAATCTCCTAATGTGTTTATACATATGCCTCCTATCATCTTCAGGAGGCACAAAACATTTTGAAGTACACACATTATAAGCTGGTCTTGATACAGAAGATGACACAGCACAGAAGTAAGCAAGCAGTTAGATTAAGAAGATACTTTCAGAAATAAATGCAATGCTGTAAATATTTCTTCGTGCAAAAAGAAGCTTTTCACTGCACGGAATGAACTTCTTTTCTATTTTATAAGTGTTCCAATGCCTACACAATAAGTAAATCCAGTGTCTGTAAAAAGATAACAAAACTATTACATATTAGCCTAGATTACTGAGGGAGTCATCCAAGTTATCATCTGGACTATTTGTTCATTTTAAGTTGTATGGAAATCAGCAATCCAATATGAAGACAGCAATTTAAAAAAAAAAATAAATTCTAAGACTCAGATTAAAGCCAGCAAGTTTAAAAGCTATGTTAGGAACATTTAACCTTAACTATTCAATGAACTTCCAGATTTTTTCTGAGCTGATTTATTTTGGGGAAGGGCACATAGACAATTTATTTATTCTCAATAAACACTAAAATAGATGTAAGACCATACAGCAGAGTTGAAAACTTTATTTCTCTCTTATTTTTTTTAAGCAAAGTTGAACTTACTTTTTTGAAGTGGTACCAGAAATTCCAAGATCTTATGTGTAAGAAAAAGGGGGGAAAAAAAAAAAAAGTAATGTGTTTAGTAAATTCAAGTAACAGCTCATGTTTCAATGTGCATGGGCCTATACAGAGTAATAAAGTTTTGGCTGTCTTCATTTGGACAGCATCGGAGGACTGGTCACATCTACCCCTTCTTCAGGACAAACTTTTGAGGAAACCTGTAGATGTCTTACGGTTGAAGAAGGCATTTTTGCTCCATAAAGCAAACCAAAGTAACAACACACATAGGTCTACAAAATGCTGTTATTTAAGAGCATCGAATTATTTACCATGAATGACAGCACTAATTTTTGTTCCTTATTATATATACAGAAATAAAAAGCTATTTTTCACATACACATAAATCTGAATGTTACCTGGAAATTTTGCACTGCTTTATCTGCTCTATCATACAGAGGAACTCCAAGTAGTTTCCTTAGTTTAAAATTTTTTCCAAAGAGTAATGAAGTTTTAAAGAACACTCTTCTCACATGACCAGCACAAGTCCTTTAAGTCCCAAATTGCTAAGTTTGATTTTCTCCCACAAATCTGCTTATACCAAGTGGCTTGTAGCAGAGGCTTCAAATGATTGAGTCCAGCTGACTTTTAAGCATGGTAGTTTCCCCCCACATCTACCAGAAGAACATGCATCATAAGATCAATTATATCTTTCTGTGGTATGTTTACGGACCCTAACAGAGTATTTCATTTACATAATCCTCCAAAGCACAACTTCAGTGGTATTACACCTTAGCCTAGGTGGGCCTCTCTTAGGTCTTTTAGGGGGCTGCAACTACTGATCTCTAGTTATAAAGGCTCTAGCCCTTTCCTATCAAAGGAAAAAGAACATTTTTTAGTTTAACATTTCAAGAACATGTTTTGGAAAGTTCACGGCCTGATAGAAGGTCTGTTCTTGGCTGTTGTGCGCTCCTTACCCCACTGCTAACTCCTCCCCTCATTAAGCAAGAAGTCAGCTATTTGTATGCACCAGCTTTCCAGCTTAAATTCCACACTGCTATCAGATAATCTGGACAATTCCCACCTTTTCCTCTGTTATTATGCAGAGGCACATCTATTCAGAGTCTGACATGCCCCTGAATGCACCTGGGATTCTCACACATTATAAATCATACCTACTGAACAGATCTCATTCTTTGACTCAAACCTTGTGCAGAAAAAGGGACAAGTTACAAACCCAGACTAACAGCTACCTGAATCAGGCTTTATTCCTGCTTATAGCCTCCCTGATCCCCCCTGGGAAACAGGAGGATATACAAGTAAGTTCAAATAGACAGACATTGGGCTCCATGGAAAAGTAACACAGTTGTATGCCACACCACTTAAACCCAAAATTTGACACTTACTGCCCACTAAGTTTGCAAGAGACGAATCAAGATCGCTTCCGAGGCCTTTGCTTGCTGCTGAAGCAGTGACTGTTGCTGTGGCTGACGGTGCTACAGACTGACCAGAAGGAACCATAGTTGGCATAAGAAGATCACCTAAGCCATCAAACACTGGAAGTGAAAGAAAAGTGGGTTAGAACAGCAGCTGTGGCAAGAAAAACACTATCTGTCACTTCGCTGTTGCTCCAACAAATATAGCACAGACAACCACGTCACAAGTCTTACCAAAACACCGTTTGACATTAAAAGTAATGCCAACAAAGGCATGCAGGTCATTTTACCAGACACTGAATGTACAGTAATCCTGAAAGAGCTATACCAATGAGAACTAACATGCCTAAAAGGACTTTGAGAGTTGACTCTACATAGATACAGCATCACTTCCACATGACGTTATTTTTCTTACAGCCATCCTTAGAGAGATGTCAGATGCATACACATTTGTAGGGAGATATTCATTTAAAGGTTTTTAAAATGAACATCTTGCAGCAAACACCAGTCAGAGTTACTGTGGCAAAGGCAGTCTTGTATCTTGACATCTTACGGCAACAGGATTGAAAGTCTCAAGATGTAACTGTTCACTTGCAAGCAGCAGGGAATCAGGAAAACCTACTAACATCTTATGAGATCAGAAGGAACCAGAACCATCCACGCTGACAGAGCTAGCCTCCTTAGTCCAGTTATCTAACTCAGAAGTTCAGGTTTTGGATCCCTTGAAGTCAAACTGCCTGCTACATCTCATGCCAGCATTATATCTTCTGATCTGTATTTGAGGTACATGCTAATGTTAACAGGAAGGGGTAGCATGTGCACTGGCAAGCAACCAAATAACCAAGCAGCAGTACTACTTCAACCTTTTTTTCTTGTACAGTTGCAGAACTCACCAATTTTAAGTTTGTAGCAAGGACCCAGCATGGAAAATATAGAATGGAAGAGATACAAACAAAATGATAGCAGTGATGAAAGTTTAAGCTTATAGTCAGGCAAAGAACACAACCTCAGTCTCCATTTCGTGTACCTTCAGGTGCCATGCAAGCTCAAGAACAGCTTCAGCAGCAGCAACGAGAAGATTTGCCTATATACTTGATTTACGGAACAGTGTTTTCCTTGCGTAAGTCCTGATTCATGCAGTCAAGCACATGCAAGAGTGATGTTCACACTAATTTGTTTTTTACTGACATGGTAGAATAAAAAAAAAATGGGTACAGAGAGTTCTTGGGGACACACTAGCCTAAACACTACCCTGAGTTCTTCCAGTAGGGAAGGAATAGGGGAAATTACGGATATTGCT
Organism: Baryphthengus martii; assembly: GCA_013396935.1. NCBI lineage: Eukaryota > Metazoa > Chordata > Aves > Coraciiformes > Momotidae > Baryphthengus > Baryphthengus martii. Next base: position 204,873 of record VWZK01019291.1, on the reverse strand, counting down.
TGTACTCAGAGTTTAAGTATGGTGTCATTAACTCTTCTAACACACAAAACACATTAGAGGATTCACAAGAAGAAACCCTGTGGCTCACCTGATGCATCAAATGAACTGCCAGTCGTTGGAGTTGTTGTCCCAAAAGCTGCATCAAAGTTAGGTTGTAGTAAGCTGGTTTGAGCTGGAGTGACTGGGGATGGTGATGGAGAGGGAGCAATAAAAGAACCTCCAAAGCCTTGAAAAAGCCACATAACAGAGTTTTGGACATTAAAATAAGTCTCATTGGGCTATGTTTAACAAAAGCTCAGTCTATGGAAGGCAGAATGATAGAGACAATTCTTACTTAATCATTGTAAATAACTCTGTACCACACAAGCATCCTTGGTATGCCAGGTATGGCCCAAGGAATTTAAGATTTAGTGAGAATCATCAATAAAGGCTTCAATGTTTGTTTAGATTGCTGCAGAGGCAGACCAATAGAGTAGAGAACACAATTCTCCTAGTACTACATGCTATGGCCCTAGGTAAGTAATCTCACAGGCACAATGTAATAAACAAGAATTAGTTCAAAAAAAAAAAAAAAGAAAAAAAAAGGATAAACACAGGACTAAAATGAAAGAAGCATATGATCATCTATCAGCTACTTTAAAACACTGCTTCTGGATTGAGTTTCCACTAATCCAGTTTAGCCTCCCTCACCATCTTAAAACATTCCGGTCTCCCTTGTCAAGGTGTCCTCAAGCTGCTGTTCCCCGTTGGCCCCCATCTCATGCCATAGCAGGGTCGTCAGCATCCACAAGTGAACTGCTTTGTAGGCTGGAGAATCTCCATGATTAAGCTATGTATATTTTATAAATCCTATACTGATATAAATAAACCCTACTCATGGAGATCCTCTAGCCTACAAGCAATGCACTCTCATGCTTAACTATTCTTAAAATTCCTTCCTTGTCCTCTAAATAACTTGATCTTCCTTGCAATTTAAGCTTATTTTTATTCCTTACAGACCCTGGAAACTGATTAAATATGTAAACACTGTCAAAATAGGTACAGACATATGACACTTTCTCAATTCTCTTTAGTAGACAAGCCATTCATCTTAGTCAATCTCTTCTTGACAGTGACGTCTGATAAGTCTACACTACATCTTCAGTCTCTTAAGCCTTGTTTTTTTCCCAGCTACCCTTGCATAGAAAGGATCAGACCTGAGCTCAGTGCTCCAACCACAGGATGCGCACTCCACACAACCTGCAGGCTGTAATTTCTTTCCCTTGTATCACAGTAGTTAAGTATTATTTTGCCACAGCTCAACACAAGACAGTAATGAGCCAGAGCTCTACCACTGCCTTTGGTTTCTTTTCAGGAAGTGTCCTGCCTTACAGTCTGCTGTCCTTATTCAGCTAATCATTGCAGCCTATGGACAGAAGCTTGAACATTTACTCATCTGAAATTTCTCCTTTAGATCATTCTCTTCATTTTGTAGAGACTATTTTAAGTCCTATTCTCACCTGAAGTATAATCAGATCTTTTCATGTGGGTGAAATCTGAAAAATTAAGCATGCTACCCCAACAGTCACATTTGTTGACATCAAGTATCAAACAACTTCTCCATTTAGAAGAGATCATCGCTTTACATTAAACCCTTATCACTACTTTCTTTCTTTTTACTGAGATGGTTTGTACCACTCTCGTTTAAGTAGTCAACTAATTTCTTTCTTCAGCTTTCTTTAGTTACCAGTTCAGTGAGGAAATAAGCTTGTTAAAAATGGGAAAATAAAGAAAATTCTAAATATTTTTTTACAACTTTTTATCCAAACTGCTTTTCATGGTCATAAGGTAAATTGATTATAGAACATCATGCAGACACCTTACAAACATTTCCTAACTATGAAATTAAGCATCTGCCAGACATTTAACTAGGCACAGAGCAGACTAGACCTCACCATAAGGAACTTGTGCTCAAAATTGTGAGCACCAGTTATATTAAATGTTACTGTGAGACCTCAAATGCTTTCCACAAAAACTTTTGCTTTCTTAGAAAACAAAGTAAGATTAAGCACCAAACACTTAAAAAAACTGAAAGATTAAGAAAGCTGATATGCACGTACATGATATATGCATCAGACTTATTTACACATCAGATGCATATTTTAGAACAGAAGTGAGTTAGCAGTAGCTAATCATATTCAAACCAATATCCTCAGTAGGGAAATGAGAATGGTGTGCCATCACTGGGTCCTTGGCACTAGGCCAGCAACTTGCTGTACCACCACCAGACAGGCTTTAGTTATGGAACATTTGGCTTACATGAGCAAATACACTGGCCTCAGATACAGCTGGGAGAGGACAGTAAACCTGACTATGCACCAAAGGTCCAGGAGAACACAACCTGATTAGAGATACTTCATAAATTATGTCCTTCAACTGAAGTTTACCAAACTGCAGGCAATGACCAAAACCACTCAGATCATACTTAAAGTGGTCCCCTCAGATGTTATCAATGAAGTGCACTGGCTGAAGACAGGGAAGCAGGAGCAGGAAGCAGAGTAGCCTGCTTCCTGCAGTCTGAAGTCCCAAGGGAACTCAAAAATCCCAAGGGAATGCTCCATGCATCCAACTATCTGCAAAAATAGTACTAATCTCCAAAGTATGAGACCTGAAGCATGTTGACAGGATACAGGGATGACAAAGGCAGTTGACTGCAGCAATTTGTAGAGTATTGGAGCCATCCAAAGATCCTGTGCTCAGTTACACCCTTTCCGGTTCCTAAGAACAACCAGCTTGGTAGCAGGATACAACTTAATATCCATTTATTAGATTTTTAGAAAGTTGTGTAAGCTTTTCTCCAGCTTCAGGTGAAGCTTGCGTGATGTTTGGTTTTAATTCCATAGCTTTTAGCTCTGTGCCATTAACAGTAGCATCAGGCACAGAAGTTATAAAAATGCTTTAGCAAGTTGTTTCTAGCTGTCTAGGGCTTGCACAAGACCCAAAGTGAGTCTGCAGAAACAGCAGCAGCTTCGTTAGATGTGTTCTCTAAGCATCCTCAATTGCCCAATCTTGAGGGTACTTTTACTTAAACATTCAAGCAACATTTCTTGGAAGAACATGTTGTTAGAGTATGTATTGGGATACATGAAAACACAGATTAATTGGATAGGAAGATCTAGAAGGGAAAATGGCTGACTACTGCATTTATCAGTATCATTCTGGTCTTGTCTGCCAAGAGGCTTAGAAGAGCATGAAAAAAAAATCTACCACATTTTTTAACAGAGCCAAGAAGAGACTAGAAACTTATCTGACAGCAGAATACTTAAGACAACAATGAATAAAAAGTATACTTGTAACATTATGCATATAAACAGTACAACCAAACCCTCATAAATCATGAGGGACAAGCCTTCAGCCACCATATGAGCTCTGGACACTCTTAAATTTAAAACTGGATTACACTGCAGGCTATACATCTGCCATTATCTAGGATGAACAAATGCTTAGCAATATGCTGTTATGTTTACAGACTCTCTGGTTTTGGTTTGGTTTTGTTTGGGGGTTTTCGTGTGTGTTTTTTTTCCTCTCAGAGAGATTCAAATCTACTTGAGCCCTTCTGAATGTATATTCAAAGCAAAATTTATTTATTTTTTTTAAATCATCTATTCATCCCAACTGTTTCAAGTCTGCTTGAGTATTTAGAGTCATAACATCCCTTTTATAATCTAGGTTTTGATTTAATGTGACTCATCAGATTCAGAGAGCACACTGCTGAAGTTGAAGCCATCTGGAGCATAACTCCTACTGGAATTTAAGCTTAGTTACAGATAACAACATAAAATATTTTGTACTGTAATGTTTGCAAAAGCAGAATTAGCTTCTGTCCAACAATAGATTTGCAGCCAGCCCACCAGTAATGCACAAACCTGCAAATGACTGGTATGTTTCAGAATCTACACTAGTTAAAGCCTGATCTCCGGCCTTAGGCTATCCGCAGAGCAATGCAAAGACTTACAATATTAAAATAAAAGGTGGTCTTCTACCTTAAAAATCCTGCAGCTGCCTGTAGTAAAGCTTTAGCATGAATTTGTGCATTATGTCCCACTTTAAGTAGTTGGCTTGTCAGCACTGGAACCGATTGAGAACAGACATATACCTTATTATTATTTAGACTGCTCCTGCCTTCCTGGAGCACTACTAGGTGATGCCCACGCTTAGAGTAGGTACTAGAAAATGTGTCTTCTAAGACGGCTTCAGTGTGCAGGCACCCATCTGTATCAGCTCACAGCACTTTGAGCACATTACATATTGAGGTGTCTCACTTCCATGATGCATTCCTCATACAACAGAGGACCCCTCATGAGCATACTTCATGAGAAGTAAAATAGACAGGGTTGGGCTTCTAACAGTGTAAATTGGCATGAGAGTCCTTCAGATATACAGAGAGCAACTGACATCAGGGCCCACCACACCTTGAGTGGTTAGCAGTTGCATAAAGGGCAGAGACTATCACTCCAGCTGAGAACTAAAGCCACAAAGGTACAATGTGAAGCTAAAAGTAGTCTTTGAAGTTCATGAAGGATAATATACCAGCCAACTTTACTGACAAGTTTACCTTTCAGAAACACAAACTGAGGGAAACTAACCCAAGTCTTCCTCAAATCAGAGTGTATTAATTTCCTTTAAACTTGAGGAAGACATGCTGGGATCTTGCTCTCTACAAACTTCAAACTGGAGTGAGGAGTCACACTGTTTAGCACAATCACTATAACCACCAAAATACATGATACAGCATGAGTTTTGGTGAATAGTACAAACAGAATCCAGCTGAAGCTGCTGATTTGTAGGATCCAGACCACAATGATACAGTTATTTAACTTTTGAAACTGGATGTAACAAACAGAGACGTCACATTCAGCACTAGAAGAGACTTCATCTCATCAAGTAGTAAATAGAGGGTCTTCATCACTTTTATGTCTTTGTGCTCAGAAAAGCTCTCTCTCATCACCCCACACTCCTTGGCCAAACGCAAGACTGCTACCCAGTCAGTCATTCAAGATCCTAACATTTAAGTGTGTAAACTGTCTCAGTTAAATGAACCAAGAAAAGTAGATGAATTAGCAGTAAGGAACAAGTAGTGTAGCTTGCAATGCTGCTTAACTTAAGCACAGCTACAGTCAGCCAAAGACATTTTATGTATATACTCCTACTCAGTGAACAGTAAAGAAAAATAAGGCTTGCGTAGGAGGCAGGAAAATGAAGAGTATGGGAAGAAGATAATGCAGGAAGCTAACTTGTACTTCAATATAGTGCCTCCATTATACATCACTGTAGTTGTAATTTAAGACATCTAAATTGCTAAGAAATCTTGTGAACAGGAATTCTATTCCACTGCAAACATCCACTTACAACCAATGAACATAAAATATTTCAAAGACCATTTCTTAGCTTAGCCTTAAAATAAAAAAGTTTTCAGAAGTTCTTTATTACCAGCAAGTAGGTCTGCAGAAGCTGAGGAACTAGAAGCAGCCTGGGTTGTGGGCTGGGGTTCAGAAGCACTACTTCCAAAAGCATCTAAAGGGAATTCCAGAAAGCATCAAGAAAAGGTAAAGAGTTTAATATTAAATGCATCAATTCATTACTTATCATAAACAAATGACAAAAGAATAACTATTTCATTCATCATCAGAAGTAAATGAAAGTGCTTGGCCATCTTTATTGCAAAGCAGCACCATGGACGCAAAGTTCAGGTGGAAAAAAGGAGGTGCAACAAACCAGCACTTCAAAGAAGTCTCTTCTTTTATTTGGGCCTCTTCTAAGAAAACACACACAAACCACACCATTCTAAATGAGAGGGTTAAGCCCTTTGGAGAGGAATGCATGAGATGGGAGTTCGGAGTAATTCTAGACAGAACCTACTGACTCATATTAAGTCTTTTTGGAGGAGTATTTCACTAGTGTTTGAAAATTCACTACCTAGAAGCAACATTCCTGTTCTACAGCACTCATAGAATTGGTTGTGCCCTTCCTAATTTCCACCTTCTCAAATCCAACAAAGATTCTGCGATTCAGATACCCAGTTTGAGACAAGCCACCCTCAAAACTTCAGCTGCTTTGAGAAACAGAACTGAGAGAAAACAATGTGACCATGGAGACTTGCAAAGAAGAAAATAAAAAAGAACACAACAGACATTCATCGGACCTCTGAGGAAGAGCCATACATGCATTGACTGAAGACAGAATGGCAAGTGTAATGACAACAGAATGACCACACCGACGGCTTATTTGCAGTTCGTTGTTGTGCAATACGAAGAACTGGACATGCAAGTCTTAGCCGTAACGCTACACAAAAAACAGAAGGGGAAACCCGCAGCTTTAGCAAAGCGCAAAGGTAACTGAAATGAAGTGATTCAACTCTGAAGTGGCGAGGAAAGAAAAATACCCACCACCAAATAGGTCAATCACACCTGAAGAATCCACCTTTGCTGGAGAGGCAGTGGGTAGAGGAGAGGGGGCTGCAAATGCATCCACTGCAGTAAGCATAGGACAAATAATATTTAGTATCAGCAAGGCAACAATGATAGCTAAATATTTCAAAGCCACATAGGCTCCACCAGTGGTTATGGGGTTGGTAAACTCAGGCAACAGTCTTCAGAACTGCAAACAGAAAGTGTTACATTTCTCACACAGCAACTGAAAACAACAGTACTTCAAGAAAGCATTGTTTGGTAAGAATTTTCTTATGCTTAAAGAAGGATTTACTCTCTCAACAACCACAGTACTTACTCAGCTTCAGTGTCAGCCACTTCATGGTTTGTATCTTCAGCAACTGCACATCTTGTGACCAAAGCGTCAAACCCACAACTTAGCATTTCAGCTTAAAGATGTAAATTTGCAAAAAGTCTTTTGTGTTTTTCCCACACTTGGAGAGAAAAAAAACAAAACAACAAAACAAACCCAGGAAGTCTGTAGGATGGCCTGTGAGAACAAGCACTCACCAGATAAGAGATCAGCAGTGAGAGAACTCTCAGGCACAGGAGAAGCTCCTTGTGGTGGAGATGAAAAAGCATCTTCCAGAAATGAAAGAAAAACCAATGAGAAGTAAGTATCACTCAACTCAGTTTACACCATTACACAGCACCAAAACAGCAGAGTATTGGAAGAACTCTTTCTTTACCTGTACCAAAGAGATCTATGCTAGGAGTAGCATCTGGTTTAGGTGCTGCAGGTGCATCAGGAACAGACTCAAATAAATCTAAGGCCAAGAACACAACAGGTCTTTAACTCATTTTTGAAAGGCAGGACTGAAAGCAGAACTTTCAGGTTTTGCACATCATATTTGGAGTTAACAGGCTCTCTGGTTTGAAAGCCTAGCACACAACATGCATGCAACAAGGACTGTTTTTTTCTATACTCCTGACAAATCAATCCACCAGAATCAAAGAGTTAAAAATAAAATTACCACCAAAGATATCTAGAGCAGGAGGAGCGGAGGTGGTGGCGGTAGCAGAAGTGGTGGCAGTAGTGGTAGTGGCAGTAGCTGTAGTAGCAGTAGCAGCAGCAGCAACAGCAGCAGCTGGAGAAGGAGTTGTTGCAGGAACTGGAGTGGCTGCACTAGTTGTAGGGGTAACTACAGGAACAGCAGTCTCTGTTGGCTTCATAGCAAAGAGGTCCAGCTCAGGAGCAGCCTCTGCACTACCTTCAGATGGGGCAAAGGGGTCTTGTAAAAAGGAGAGGGGAAATATATGTGTATGCATACTTCGGATCAGTGAGGGAGGAAGTCAAGAACAAAGCAACTACAGGCAATGCACATACTGCAAACACACGCACACACACACAGAGGAAGTTGCTCTAACATCTAGCTTACGTATCCAGACACATTACTTATGTTTTTCCAAAATAAAGACCATCTGAAAGGCTGAGCAGTCTAGTTACTAAAAGGGGAAAATTTTCAAAGGCCGTTTGACCAGGCCAAAAAAAAACAAAACCAAACAGGACAGAAATGTGACTAAAGGATATTCAGTTTAGCAGGTTACTGGTTTACAAAATTCAGCAGTGACAGAGCTGTTTATTAGTACTACCAAATAAGCACAAAAGTTACTGGGACTCGCTAACAGGCAGTTTTGTTAAGCATGCTCTTCAGTCTAAGGTTTGTTTTGACCAATTGTAACCACTATGAAATTTCAGAAAAAAAAACCCCACCACACACTGCCATGTAGTTTAAACAAAAACAACAAAAAACCCAAACCAAAACAAAACCAGCAAAACAACAGACTATCTAATGACATAAAACCCACCATTTCCTGAACATGCATCAAGAGCTGCTGCTACAGGGGTTGGGGTAGCTGGTGCTGCTGCCCCTTCAGCTGCTGCAGGGGCTTCCCCAGGAGAAGCTGCAAAGGCATCTTGGGTGCAGTTTAAGAACAGAAATTAAAAGGAAAAAGGATAAAGAGAAGAAAAAAATATAGTAAAAGAACCAAGTTAAATTGCACAAGTAGATCCCCTTATACAACATGAATGTTGTTACTCTGACAGCAAGACAAGTCATGCAGCGCAGAACGCTTTTCCTCTCCCCCAATCCCACACAAGCAAGTTCTAGACAGGGTTTGAAGATGGAGCTTCTCAGGTTGCCCGCAGGAAGTTCAGTGAGTGTAAAAGAGGGCGTTATTCTCATTGTATAAGGGTTCAGAGCAGCATGCTCATGTACTACCCAGAATTAACTAATGAAGAAAGAGCAGAGGTATGGCAGTAAATTGTTGTTAATAAAGTTATTAAAAACTTGCATGCTCAAAGCCCATAATACATCTGATTAATCCGCAACTTTGACTTTACTTGCATAGTGCTTTGCAAAATTAATAAGCACTGTTACGAATAACAATCCAACTATTTTGGCAGAGATCTGCATCTAGCATTTTTAGTTTTTGAGCCAAGTCAGTCATGCAACATCTGAGAAATTGAACTTACTTGTTTCTTAACAGTATTCCAATCGGATCTTTCTGAAGCCATAACCTGATGCATAGGTTATATTTACTCAGCTTGCTTCTGCCAGATCAAGAACGTTCATCTTAACTACTTGGCCAGTCATAGTTTGTTTCTCCTTCTTTTAGGATCAAGTCTAGGCCAATCAGTCAAGTCAGGGAAAACAACTGTTTTGGGGTTTTGGAGTGATTTACTCATGAGTTTTCTTTAAGTGTTTGGTTTTTTTTTTTGTTTGTTTGCCATTAAGTGGTATGTTTAAATTTCAAGCTCTGAACTTTTGTAGCATTATTCCTAGGCTTAAACCACCATTTATAGCTCTTAATTCCATGAAGTAGTCCTAATGGACAGTGCCATTTGGACTATCTTCATAGGCAAGCATTTTCTTCACAAACAAAACTATGCAATTAGAATTAAATACTTCAAGACACTCATAAAGGCCATTTTTCTACTGCTACAAAGTTAGCAAGTTATAAAAAAAACAAACTGCCAGGGAACACTGCAATTGCACTGTCAAACTAGTACAGGAAAAAGCTTAACATGCTTTAACTTGAGTGTCAATTTTAAAATGAAAACAACCATTTTAAAAACAAGTTTGTGCCAGTTAATCTAGAAAGCTCAAAAGAACATGCATTGAAACTCCAACAGAAGAGATGAAAGCCAACTAGTCTTGTACAATAGAATTAAAATGAGTTAGTAGCAAAAAAAAGGCCTGCTAATAAGCCATTTCAAACATAATTCTATTTTTCACGTAACAAGGTTCAACAATAAAACTGGATGGCAGTTGTCCAAGTCAAAAAACCCAAACATAATTAGTCAAATAGCACAGTATTGTATGTATACCAGATATGGGCATACACTAGATAGAGAAAATTCAACACAGAACTGGACTGAAGAGTTTTGAATTGTACTGCTCGAAAATACGCTATGAGTTTGGTCACGTGTGTAGCTGGGTTTTGCTGTACAGGGCCAGCTTTCAGATGGAGGGTCACCCTGAGCTCTTTCAAAAGAGCACATTTCTATCCATACAGGCTTGTAGGTCAACAGCACAAGAGTCGGTCAACACTAGTCGTAATAACTTGTCAGCATGAAAGGATAGACTCCAGATTTCATATAAAGTGGCATTCCAGAATGCATAGAGTCAGTCACTAGTTCTGCATTGGGACCACTTCAGCCTCAGAGTAACACTTATTCCTGTCCAGATGTAGACTGTTGAAGATGCATGCGCAACAGCCACAGAAATTTGGGTGGGTACAAATTCCTTCCAGCCCATAGATGGAAGGGAACAGCTAGCTTGGCACCAGCTTTATTATTTATTGTCACTTCTGAATAAGATTGTCACCAAGCACTGTAATTTTCTTTAGCATTATACTTGGGTTAAATGTCAGGTGGGATAAACATCTAAGTTTATAAAGGAATCTAAAGGAAAAATGCCATATTAAGAACTTTTAATATTAGTTACACTGAGAAGTTCAAGAAAACTGTGTGAACATAGAGACAAACCAACCTAAAACAGGTAACCCTACAACACACAGTTCAAACCAGGGGTTTGTTGTGGTTTTAAGTTAATGCTTAACAAGTTATTTGAAGCCTTTCAAAAGGCTCTGCTGCACCTGCACAGATGCCCTCTGCTAAAACCTAGCATGACATGAAGAAATGGACAAAATTAAGTAGTGCATATCATATTAGTAAGAAAAATAGAGAATTGAATTGTCTATTTTTTTTTAGTTCCTCCATATTGGCATCGTAATTCTACATTTGAAAATCCAGCACCGTAAGAGATTTCCTTTTAAAGCAGTTACTATATTTACTCATTTTATGCCATTTGCTCACATTCGTGCTTCTTCTGCTTCAAAACTGAATCTAGCTTTTGATTTCTAGAATCAAGTAGCACAGGATCCTCACTTGGGTTTACAGGCAGCCTGGAAACTTCAAAGATGTTTGCACATTCACGCTGCTTGGAATATCTATTAGGAGTGACAGGTTTGTATTATGCACCATGTAACACTTAAGCTGTCAAATAAAAATAGTTCTTATTGAAATGACGTGCAAACGAGCATTTTTAAATTCTGAAAAACTGAAGTAGTGCTTCAATACATCTTGTCTGCAGCAAAGCAAGTGTTCTCGAAGAGTGATCTGTTTGATTTCATAAATTCAGGCTTTATTTGATGCCATGGCACCAATACATGACAAATGTTACTCACAGGATGACTTATAATCATTTAACGTATTATGCAACATGTGAAACAACCACATGGAAAGTCACAAGTATAGGAAAGATTATAGAACTAAAGTATACAGGTGAAAATAATTTTTTCTGCTTCCACATTTTTTTCTGCTTCAGTCATCCTTCATTAGACATGGAGAACCTGACCTGAGTTAAGAAATATTCCACTAGGCTCAGTGCTAGGAAAGAATCATAAGAACTATAGGATTTTTTGATATTTGTTTTTTTTTTTTTAAATAAGCACTATTTTGCTTTATCAGCAGGTTCCAGCATAAGGGACATTCATTAGCCCTCAAGTCCCGAAAAAATCTTGATCACTTCGCCTTTAGTTTCTTCACAGGGAAAACCATAGTTCTCCTGCCTGCTTACAATTCATGTAATCTGAATGCCTAATAAATGACATTTGCACAGTGTCTGCTATGACTTGTTATGTACTTTCTTACAGTGTAATCATAACAGAATATAATTCAAGAGCACGTTATCAGTGTTCAAAAATACTGTGACAAAATTCTATTATTAAGATACATGGCATTTCAAGATATTTTGCTTTTCCTCTACCTTTGCATTTCTCCCTCTTAGGAAAGATTCCAACTACATTTTGAAACAGCCTCCTCCTGTTTATCTCAGAAACAAGATAAGGAATTCTTCAAGTTGGCCCAAGTAACTGAAAACTTGCTGATTAATCAGATTCAGTTTTCCAAAAAGGCTATCCTGGATCAGTCCTGCATTTCTCATCTGCTTTTCAAGACCATGTTAGAGATGAAGACATAATGCAGATCTGCTTTTCCTCTTAAAGACAAAGCCCAGTCATAGGCAGCATGCAGGCTCCTATCAGCTAACGTACCAGTGAGAGAGTAATAGCAACAGTGACTCCTGCAAAGTCTCCTTTTCTGCTTCTTCCATCAACTTGGCTGCCTTTTTCCTGCAGCTTTCATCTTCCTTTCCCTACCCAGCCACTCCCTGAAGACTCTACATTCTTTCTCCCGAGATTACTGCTCCTGTACTTTCCCCTACTGCAGCTCATCCCAAGGAGCCACGTAAAGCAACTAAGAACTGGCAAGCTGCAAAAAGTTAAGGTGACCTTGAAGCCTGTATCTCTAGCAGACCTCAAAGGCCAAATACCTACTTAAGTGTAAACAAGCCTAGCACCATACAAGATAGAGAGCAAGAGTGGCTGCCCAAAACCTACTGCTTCTTGCACTGTACATAGTCTTAAAGTAACAAGGAATGTTAGCATTGGACACCACTTGCAGCACAGACTTCAAAATAAAAAGGAAACAAAAAATACCCCCATGAGTAGAGAGATGGAAGTTCAATATATATATAGACACTAGGGCCTTAAAAGGGCCTGGCCCTTCCAAGTATCTTCACTGCTGTAGCATGTTTAGAGATTTTTATTCCTGAGAACTAGAAGTTTTCTGCTATTGTAAATAATAAAATCTCACTTTATTCTGAAGTGTTCCAGGAAAAAGCCAGTATTCATCTAATATACAATCCACTGGACATTTATAGTATTTGAGCAACAAAATACATTCCCTTTAAAAGGAGAGATCAAGTCACAGAAATCTGGATACTGCAAAAGTACAGTTCTTTCCCCAGTGGAGGATAAAGGCAACTCCACTTTTTAATGTGTGCCACTAAGTAATATAATGATCAGTTAAATTTCTAGAAACTAAAAGCATCCAGCTCTTTGCTACTTTATAAACATGGAAGTAGACACATTACTTGGTAGCAGACATTTTTCCAGGCACAGAATAGTGGAAAAGGTAGAAAAAAACCTATAGAACTATAGAAGGTAGAAAAACTACTAGAACTATACATCTTGCTGCTGTCGCACTGGTAGAACAAATAAGGATAGGTGTTTTTTTTCTAATTCTGCTGCAAGTTTACAGTGATTTCTAGCCATTTAACTATTTTTTTTTCTAAGTTATATATTATTGCTAAATTAATAATACAATTTGAATGTGTTATATCCAAGACTGGCTTGATCTACTCATCAGAAGTTTCACATGCTGTGCATCTGCAGGGGTGTTGATGAGCATCAGGCCTTGGTTTCTGCCACAGGCTTCTGAGGGTAACGAACAACAGACTCTCCTGCTCCTAGTGCTGTCCAGAACCACTGTCCATGACTATTTTAAAACTGCTTCTGAACTGCCTGATCTTGTCGCACTTAGACTCTAATACATCTTTGTAAAAGGAGGAGTTAAGTAGCAGCTAGTAGTTGTACTCCTTTCTTATAACTTCTTGACAGTTTTATTGGGCATATATCTTGGAGTTGTCTGTTGAAGTCAGTCCTAAACAAAATGTAACTGGGAACTTTCAGTCTTTAGAAAACACTTATGTGGTCAAACTGTTTATGTATGAGACCTCTCCAGCACTCCTGTCACCAGAAACAATAGATAAACACACCCCACAGAGAACATATTAGAATTCAGTTTTGATAGCAAGTTATTACTAATACATAATGTCCACTGTCATGTCAGAAGTAGGCATTAGAGGAAGGGAAAACTAGAAAAATACAGTGGTCAAGTGACCTTAAACATGTTAATAATTTGTAAATCAGAGATTTCTCCATTAACCTAGGCTAGTATAGCGTTGAAAAGAAATAGTGATTTCTGACATGCTGATGAGAAGATTCCTACTGCATGGGAGCATCAAGAAAACTGACAACATACAGGGGGAAAATTATTCTTACTCAAGATGTTAGCAGCTAAGATTAGAGACCGAAAGAGCATAATTAAAATAAAAGAAGTTTCCTATACAGTAGTTGTATAGTTGGCATTTAGTACAAGTTCATCGCCATTTTAATTTAGTGTTAATGCTACGTGAAATAAAACCCAGACTCAAGAATGCTGAAATACAGTCATTTCAGCTGGCTCAATACTATCTTTACAGGAAAGATCTAAAAGAAATGCAAAGACAGCTCAAGCGCAACATGTAATAAAAGGGCAGGAAGCTGTCATGTCCATCCTCTTCAACTACAAAAGCACAACTGCTTTCCCCAGAAACTGCAGTACAGTGTGTAGTTAGTGAATAATGTGGAAAGAATACCCACTTATCCCAGTGTGGACCTGAAAACTAATGTTCTTAGCTGTTCAACCATAAGTTAACTCAGTCTTAAGTGTATATAATTTCCATTTCCATATATATGCAGAGGAGTCTATTAGCTAAAAGTACAGGTAAGAAAGAGGTAGTTGGACGCTTTACATTTCCTGTTCCATCCATCCAATACACAGGCACCTCTGGTCGGTTCAATTAGAGGCCTTGTCACGGTAGCTGAACTCAATATTCCTTCATCTGCCTTAAGAGCTGGCATAGAGCACTAGAGCAATCAAACTAACCTCCAAAGAGATCCACTTCAGCAGTGGCAGCAGTAGCAGTTGTAGTTGTAGGGGCAGCAGCTGAAGTAGTTGCAGTATCAGTAGTTGCAGCAGTAGTTGCACTAGGCTCTGGGGCAAATGGATCTGAAATCTGTGGCTCAGAGGTAACACCGGAAAGTGCAGCCAGATTATCTATATGCAACCATATCATGAACATCAAACAGGAAAAATAAGGGGAAGAGGGAGAGAGACCACAATCAATCAACTCAAGAAAGCTGGAGCTTTTAATAAGGAGTCTTAACTTTCAAAAGTTTTAGAAATCAAAAATATTACTCACCCTCTCCCAAGAGGTCTAGTGATTGTCCATTAAAATGACAGCAAAATAAAGAAACAGACCAATTAGTAGAACTGCCAGATTGAAAATGTTCATTAGCCATATGTTCATTCTCTAAGTGACACGTCTAGGTTAAAGAATTCCGGCACTTGATTTTCCAACATTCAAGACTTCCATCAAGCAAAAGCATGCATGGGAAGAGTGAGCCCCAATGAACCCCAGTGCTCACATACAGGTACAGTAAACAGGCTTAGTCAAAGTTTATTTAAAATCAATAAGCTATAAGCAGAATATACTTAGATACCAAAGAGAATCTCAAAATAAATTCTGTTTAGCTGCAAGTATCCTCTAGACCAAAGTAGTTAGAGAACAGTCAAAATCAACATTACAGTCATTACAAAAGTAGACAGAATTCAGCTCGCTGTTCTGCCAAAGTACACTGTTGTGATCCACCCATTAGCCCTAGAACCCTTCACAAAACTAACTGGCAGTACAGTCAGGATATTCTAGCAGAGAGCAGCTTGCAAATGCAGTGCTAAGTTATTTCATGATACAATACATGGAATCCCTACTGCTCTCAGGTATGTTCTGAGAATCTGAGAAGCAGACAGGCTATGGTTCTTGTATTTGAGACAACTTTTTAGAAAAGAAAAAACCCACAAAAACAATAACAACAAAAAAACCAACCAAACAAAAAACAAACAAACAAAACTAAAAAAAAACAAACCACCCACACAAAAAACCAACCAATCAAAAAATACCAAACAAGAGAGCAGCTCCTCTTTGAAAGCTTCTCCTGTATTTGTGACAGAGCAAGCATACCATGCAGAAACAATCATCTCTGTTAACACTTGCTATGAGGAGTATGAATGATTGACAGCATAAGCAGTTGGCTTTGTTCCCACTTCAGTTCTTTAGTCAACTGTTCCTGGAAGCCAATGAATCATCTTCAATGACAGACTTTCCCTACAATTTGATGTCCTCTGAGATCAGTCAGATTGAGCTCAAAGACAGAGGAAGCTTTCCCTTCATGAAAAAGGCCAACTGTAAGCTATAAACAAACCAGTGAAAACAAACCAGTTTGGCCTATTGCATTTTTATACTGCAGTTAGAATAGTCTGAGCTCAACAGCTACCTATTTAGCTCAGTGTTGTGCCTAGATTCATTGTACACATAACAGGGTCACGAGTTCTTTGGATCCACACTGAACAGCAAGCACAGAGTCCATATGCTTTACTATGGGTCAGCATGCAGGAAGCAGAACACTTTGAGTAAGCACAGCTCAATCTTCACAAGTCTGTCTTTATTTTACAACACTTGTTAAAAAGGCAGCAAGAAACCACATGTAGGTAATTGGTTCCTTGGGAGAGCTCTACTAGAGACTGACATTGCACAAGCTGAGGTAAGTCAAAATACTGTTCTGAAAGAGTGTAAGAGTATATTAAAAATGCAGCACTCTGGTATCTCATTACTGCACACCAGGCCGACGTCTCACAGCTAGACTTGAAATAAACAACTGTTGGCAAACTTTCACCTTCTATTAGCTTGTTCTTCAGTGCATTTTGTTACACAGTTATGTTGCAGGTGCAACACAAAGAAATTACAATCATCCAGCATGGCAACCTACACTTACTCTTAATACGTGAAGGATTAAAACCAATGCTTTATTGTATAGTAACATTAAAGTAACAATACCAACAGAAAATTCACATACTAAGGTGCAGGACAAGGTAGTTCAGAGCAGAAATTCAAGTCAATTTGCTTTTATATGAATCAGACCTCAGGAGGATAGAGAATTTGATCTACTGTATTTTTTTTTTTGTAATACTACAATCTAGTTTGCCTGCCAAATACCTCTCCATTCACCTTGCAGTATGGTATAGGCAACTTAGTATTCTACGTTGATCATCTCCTGTTAGCAGATAGGTATAGATTTTCAGAAGTTGTAGTTCATTTGCTACGTAACTTAAAGTTGGATTCAGAAATATAACTAGGTACATAACAAAATAAAGTGTATTGTATATACCACTAAATACATAGTATTTATATACACAGTATATACTGCATACAAATATACAGTATATGCCGGAATATATAAAATCTATACTGTCAATGAGACAGATCATTTGCGGGCGACATGTACTACTGAGGTTTGTAACACTTAAAGTTGCAGTTTGTGAATATCAAATACTTCAAGACACATCAATCTCCTAGCTATTGTGAACTCCAGCAATTCTTCCAGCATCCTCCTCTTACTATGAGGAGGATGCTGGAACTCTTATGAGTTCTCATGTTAACTTGCCGTGGGCTGAAAGTTTTGCATATGAGGAAGACACTCAAATAGCAGGGAGGCACTGTTACACATCCTTCCAAAAGTCTTCAACGGAAGGAAGGTCATCTTGTCCAGCCTCCTGCTCGGAACAACATTACGCCCAACATCAGATCAGGGCAGTCATGGCTTGTCTAGTGAAGTCCTGAAAAATCTACAGGAATGGAGAGTCCATGAGCTCACATTAGGGATCTGTTCCAGTACAGCTCTACTGTCCAAGGGAAATAATTCTTTCCTCATGTCCAATCAACCTCTGAAACTACAATCTGTTGTTACTACCCCTCACTATAATAATTTATTGAAAACTGTTATTTCCAAGAAAATTTTGGCTCTGTTCTATAACTCCCCTTCAAGTAGTTGTAGGCTACTATTAAGAGTCCCCTTTAGCCTCCTCTTTGCCAGATGACAGAGGCCCAGCTCCCTCAATCCCTCTCTGCAGAGATGTGCTCTAGATTCCCCTAGATGTAGCCTCTGCTAACTCCCTCTCCCTTAAACAAGAGAGCTCAGAACTGGATGCAGTATTCCTCACAGGGCCGCATCTGCACTAATTGGAAGGCTCTGTAGTACCTATAAGACCCTATAATGTATAATGACTACCAGCTTCATCCTGCAGATTTAGTTTAAATAAGAAGAAAAAACAACCCACCAACCCTTAACAGGCTCAAAGGTTTTTCCATTACCAGATGAAACATTAATGGAAATTTCAATATTTTCACAACAAAGCCATTCCAGTTCTGAATTTACGCATGTCTGAGATGGTGTTTGGCAATTATTTAAGAGTTTAAAAAAGAAACAACAAAAAATAAAGCAAGATTCCAGTGCAGTAACAGGCCATCATACTTGGACTCCTGCCAACAGTAGTGTAGACAAACTTGAAGCTTACTAAATTACCAAAACGGTATTCTGAAAGATAAGACTGAAGTGTACTTGATGAGGTTAGCAATAATCTCAGTCAAAGGAAAAAAGTTAGCTGTCCTTTTCTGTTGTGGAATAAAAGAACTAGGTGTGTTACTAGTCAATTTTAAAGATTTCAGTAATTTAGAAGAATAAAAACACCCAAGTTCCAAATCACAGGCGCTTTGTCCAAAAAAAGCAAAGCAAAAACCCCATATAAATCAGCTTTCAATTACAATATAAATCAATATTTTACAATATTAATGGCTATTTACTCTGCATAAATGAGCAACTGCTTAAAAAAGTTAGCTGAGGGGACTAAGCTCTTTTGAACATCTCAAATGCTTGTGTTCCAGTACTCGGCAATGACAAAGCAAGACAAATAAGATGCAATCAAAATTTGCAGAATAATTAGTCCTAGGCATCCTAGAATAAATGACTTTTTCATCTTGCTTTCTGGGTAAGATTACTTCTCAGTTAACAAAATTGACACTTCTTCAAAAACAAATATTCAATTCAACAGATTAAATAGGAATATACAAAACATGGTCTACATAACAGCCACAGCTATGCTCTCATAATGAAGTGGCTGAGATACAATGTCATCTTTAAGGGACTAAAGCTGAGAACTGAAATGAGAAATGCAGAAGTCACTAGTACCCTGTATTAGGATTCCTAGCAAAGTCAGCATTACTTGGGTGTAGCATTCCTGCTGTGAGAGTGCTGAGGAGTTCATTAAGCTGCCACAGAACTGAAGATCTCTCAAGATTACACCACCGTGGGTTTAAAACTATGTAAGTTAAATCACATTTACTGGCCTAATTCCTTGTCTTCACAGGACAGGAGTGAACATTGCCTACATTTATTGTGGTTCTCTTCAGATCACCAGCTGGAACAACAAGTTCAGTTCACCATAGAGCTCAGAGAGCTAGTTAGGTATTCCTATTTTAAAACAGTTAGCCCTCTACTTCTATTTAAATATTATTATTCTAAGTAGACAAGAAAGATTTTGATAAAGTATGTTAAGGGTTGTCAGAGGTAATCGCATTTGAAGCAGAACTAATTTGCCACCGTTAGCTTTAGATGCATTTTTGTTTTTAAAAAAAGATATGTTTGATTCTCCCCCTACTGATCTGTGAGCTTTACTTTGTGAACAAGAAAAGTTGATTTCCGCCCTCACATTGCCAATATGCACATGAGCAGTTCTAGTTCTTCTGTTTTCAAGTGCCTACCCTACCTGCTCACCTTCAGCCATCCCCTTCCTGCTCACTTTTAGTCACATAATCCTAGCTCCTCTAGCCTTGCAGTCAGGCCTTTATAAGCAGCTTATACTATTATGCATATCCCTGGAAAAAGGAGTAGCCTTGTGCTCTGAAGGGATGCCTGACTGAGGTCAGCAGAAGTCTGGGAATGAGCTGGGAACGTCCTGTGCTAGCAGAGAAAAAGCCAGGTTTCAGTTCAGCCAGGCAAGATGGAGATTGCAAGAAGAGATGCTGACAGTGAGGTTTCTCTACCTCCCCATGAAGTGGCTCCAGCAGTGGCTGCTGGAGCTGCCTGCCCAGTAGTAGTGGCAAAATCTGGCTGGAGATCCAGAAGATCACTGGATGGTTTGGAAGAGCTGCCAAGGAAAGCAATAGAGATATCAAACACTGAAGCCATTTGTCCATCTTAATCAAGCTTTTAAAAAAAAACAAACCACAAGCCTGGAAAGTAAGAATTACCCTTAGTTTGGATAATTGATGAAACCGTGGACAGACACATTTTTGCAGGCCTTAGGATTAGGGCAGTGGCCATCAACACCTCTGTGGCAGCAAGTGCCAAGAACGCATTACATCCCAGGATGAGACCTTAACTTACTTCCATTACTTGATAATTACATTTTAACAGATCTATGAGACTTTTACAATTCCCCCAGACCAACCAACCAAAACAAAACCATCAAAAAACCCTCAAAACCCAAACCCGAAATCTCATGTGGTCCCTAAGAACAGCGCAAATACCTACTGCAACTGAAACCACTGGGCCATGTCAGAAAGCAAGAAACCTGCATTTCCAGGCAATAGCAGACAGTAGGTAGAGGCAAGTTGGTAAAACTTGTATGGCTTAAGCCAGCAAGTCATTTGTTTAGGAAACAAGGTCTTGTTCATTTAGAACATCTAAATGATAAACAATAAGAGCTCTTTCTCCAGTGAGATACATCATCTGACATTTAACTGAATTTAGTCACATCTTCAAACTTTTGGTTCAAGCTTAGAGCTTTTACATGCCTAGAGTTCTTTCATTTCTGCTCGTTACAATGAGCAACAGCAGTTTGTTCTGGTTTTGACTTGAAAGCAAGGTTCAGATTTTATCATTGGTCAATTTTTAAAATGTATTTTAACCTCCAAAAATTCATTATTTTTGTGCTTCATTACCCGATTTCAACAGCAGGAAAAAGGAATCTTAATTCAGCAATTTCAGAAACAGAATACTGAGGTCGTCAAAGACTACTTGGCATTTGCACATGACTTTAGTCTATTTAATTAGAAATTTATGCTGAAAATGGTACATCTCTACTATACCGAAAGCAAATCAGAGTAGCCACAAGTTTGTTTTGTTTGTGGTTGGTTGGTTGTTTTTGTTAGAGCTCACTTGTGATCTATACTGGTAGAATAATTTAGGCCATTTAATACTGATGTACACTAGCTGTAAAGTAAGCAAAGTCTTGCAGGCAAGCCTCCTGTTACAGGTGCATCTACATCAAGCTCAGTAACTCAGTTATGCTTTTTAACTTACCTGACTGGAGCAGCTGTAGATGAAGTTGCAAAAAGATCAACTGGAGGAGATGTATCAATAGTTTTCGCTGGAGTAGAACTAGGAGATGTAACAGTTGTGGCTGGAGAAGACTGGAGAAATATTTTAAATACATATTCAATGCAGTAGTATTTCTCCACAACAACTCATGCACTGATTCACATACTTCAAAAATCCAATTTCAACCTCAGGTCATCTGTTCCCCACTTGGAAAGAATTTAAGAAAGACTGGGCTAAGTTTTCAGAGAGTGGTGAAACTCTAAGGTGACTCCCACCTAGTAATGCCTGGCTCAAGACAAAATGCCTTGTATGAGACAGCAGCCAGTCTCATATAAGCTTTACTCCCTGAGTTCAAGAGTCACCGAACAGCTAGGCAACTCAGACACCTGTGATCTGGAGTTGACTTACTTCCCTTTAAAATCCCAGTTAGGGTAACATAGTTTCTATGTATCAAAGAATCCTCATCAAGTCCCGAGAAAATAGTTTGCTCCCTCCTCTCAGTAATGGTAAAGTCCTTGCGAAGATTTAAGAGACAGCTCAGCTTATGATTTTGTTTCATTAGCTCTTCCAATTCTGGATAAAGATACCTTAAGGCTGGCAAAAACAGTCACCCAGGAGAGTATATTGCAACTTTGCTGTGCACTTGAAGAATCAAGTTACCTTGAAGAGTGTCAATGTAATTCTAAAAGGTACTATGACCTTTGTTACAGCATCTCACATGCTAGACAGATCCTTTTCCTAACGAACAAAAACAAGTCCTGTGTTTAGTACCGTTTGCCATTCTGATCACTTCCAAGAAAAAGGCACACGTGGAATAATTTTCTTCTGAGTTCTGCTACTGCCATCACATCATCACAACTCTAGCAAGAAATGGATATAAACTTTCTAGACTCTCCTCAAGACTTTACTAATGTTTGAGACTAGAGTAGTCCAAATTCTTCCTGTAAATCAGGGAAAAGGGGGTTACTTAAAGCCATAAGAACACTCTGAGCCATCATGTAGTTCTCACCAACTGCTACAGTAATGAACGAGAGGTAGGTTTGGTTGATTTTGATTGTTTTTTTTATTTATTTTTTTAAAGGGCTTTTTTTAGGAAAAAAATTTAAGATCTTTCACTAGAACCAGCCATTGAATTGCCTCCCTTAATTCAGAAGTTTTCACTGAGTTTTGCTGCACAACACATCTTGTGTGTTAGACACAGAACTATGGCACCTGGCAATGCTTCAGGAATAAGAGGAACTACTATTACTAACACCATAAAGATCAATGGTTTAGCTGACACTCAAACAAAGATGGTTTCACTGACAACTGCTTTAAAGGTGAGCAGTCCCACTAGTAAAGGTCAATTCTGAAACTAAGTTTATCTGATGAAAGTTTTCTTCCTGTTTTTTGGGTTTTTTTTGCATGAATGTGGTTAAGAGTCAGAATTTCCTCCTAAAAACCTGCAAATAGGGTGAAGAATTTGGAAGAGAAATAGTGCAGAGTAAACTTCTCATTGACATGAGGATTAATGGGGAAAAAAAAAAGAAAAAAGACAGAAGCTGAGAAAGATACGTGTATCTTTTATGCTTTCACAAGTGTGACCATCAAACCCTGGCAAAGCTGCTTAGCATCCTGTGCTGGTATAAGCACTACATCCCTTCAGATTAGCAAAGCGCTTTTAATGGCTTTGTAAATAATGGCCCCATAAAAAAATGCAATTTTGTCAATTACGTAGAGCCTAGTTGGCAAAGTCTAGAAGAAGCAGATTAAGAGATGGAAATTTAACTCTTTATGCCCTTAAGATGTCCTAAACAATATCACCTGAACAAGAATTAACTAGTACAGCAATTGGCAGTATTTACCTTGCTCAGAGGAGAAGGAGCCCCAGATCTAGAAAACAAAAAATAGAGAGGGGG
>VWZK01019291.1:146781-182112 GCA_013396935.1 Baryphthengus martii | reverse complement strand
GGGGGGGGGGGGGGCGGGTTCAGATAAGTACACTTTTGGAAACTCTGTTTCTGATGATCAAAATTCCTGCAAAAATATAAAAAACCAAGCATGACAGCTTTCTGAAGGCCTTTACAATTGCATGCCCTCCTCATTTCTCAAGCTTCCATGTGTCACTAGACAAAGAATGCAAATTTTTACATCAAATCTTAAATGAATCTTTTAATCTAATTGGTATTACAGGATTATTCAGCCTTTTATATAAGCTCTACTAAACAGAGGAAAGGCAAAAAAAGGAGGAAATGTAGGCAAGTGTCTTACTTTTGGGCCTACACTAGCCAATAGGAAAGAGTTACTGGGGCAAGATGTCACTGTATCATAAAATCATGCAACAACAGAATAACACGAATATAGAAGCAGTTATCTAACTTAGGTCTTCTGAGGATGTGTGTCAGCAAGTTTTCAGTCTACTGCTCTTTTAAAGAAATATCAGAATTACTTTAAAATAATGATATTTAAAAGTATGGAAACAGCTAGGTGAAAAGTCCAAACAGAAAGTTCTCCCACATGCAAGAAAAAAATATCACACTAACACTAACTTACAGGGCCTTAATCACAAGTTAAAAAGGTACATCAGTGCATTTGTTTACTTTAATTATTATGAGGTATGAAAAGACTACTACATATTTTTAGGGCTGCTTTGATTTAAGAAATGAAAGGAGGAGTTGAAGTTAAAACTGCACCAGTATTGAACTAACATCCTTCCATAGGTTGCTGGAATTGGATAAGTCCTAGGAGCTGTAGAACTGATTAGAAGATCTGGAGCTATGACAGAAATGACCAAAAATAACTTAATGACTGTATACAAAAGCAAATAACAGTTTAGGTACAATTTAAAGAGGATATCTATTTCTAAGTGTTCAAGCCATCTTAAAAAAACCACGATAACCATGCCTGCATGCAAGTGATATGTAAACATATGTACTTACCCTTCACTAAATTGCAAGGAAAGCAACAGTGAAAGACAAAACACAGGTTTAGCTTAATCCTTCCTATATTTAGCCATGATACATATCTAGTAAGAAGATGCAAAGCCATTAGAAAACAAATAAGTTTTGATGATAAAAGCCTTAGCAGCAGAGAAAAAAAACACCCAAACATTCCTCCTACAATGCTTTCCATAGTTAATTTTACTTCATTTTGGAAAAATGTCTAGTTGTTTGGTGTGTTGTTTCCCCCCACCCTCCACTAAGAAAAAAGTTGCCGTTAAGATGATTTTGTAAGGGTAAGAAAAAGCCTAGTCTTACATAGCTTATTTTCCAGCTAAGTGGCAAAAGGAGGCTGGCAAAGGCAAACACCTAAACATCAGCTAGGCTCTCTTTGTTACCATTATGACTTGATACATGGTACAACATATACACCTACTTGTTGCCAGGTTTTTTTCCCTCCAGTGAGTTTAGATGTTGCTCAAGGGTCTCCATGAGACTGCTAGGAGCCTTTAAAGCAAAGAAAAAGATACACTTCTAAGCAAATTGCATTGACCTAACGCTACTTTGAAATCCAGCATCAACTTTCCAGAAGTCCACCATGAGCACGCTCATGCTGTTATTTTATTTACACTACTGTGAAAATAGTGGATTTCCATGCTAGAAGTATTCAGGCAAAGACAGCTTTTGAAAGATAATACTGCCTCTAAGTTTGCTGAGAGAAAATATTTACTTCTACTAAACAGCACCTGAAGCTTAAATCCAGGATGTGCTACTGCTCCTCATCATGCTTTGAGTCAGTGTTAAACATTGATAACAGCACAGACATCCACAGGGTTAATTTTAAAAGTAATAGGTTTAAGGTCATCCTTTCAGTTTTGCTTTTATTCAGACCTCCAACACCTCTTTCATGACCAGAGGGTTAGATAATTTTTGTTCAGACTGCAAGTATTAAGAGTCCCTTCCAATGCCCCCAAAAGCAGCGACCTTTGGTTCAAGACTCCCAACATCACAAAATCTTATAGCTGTTTCTTCTCAAAATAGTAGCCAGGTGCAGGTTGAGCCCAGCAGCTAACTCAAAATGTGTAAAGATTACTATTTTAGACATCTACAAAAACTAAGCTTTTTTCAAGCCTCTCTGATCTTCGGTTTTATTTTAAGCAGCCTTTTTGTGGTTGGCCAATAACCCCAGGCATGCACTTGCTGTTACAATGGTAGATAGGAAAAGCAGTCATAAATGCAAACGACAGTGTGCTTAGCTACTCCAGTACAAAAATAGAGTCCAGATAAGTAGAATCCTACAAGATCAACAAGCAAGGAGGAAACCCTTGAGAGATACAGTAGTTTATAATAGTCACATATTTCATCAAGGTTACCGGCTCATCAATGGTACAGGATTTAAATGGGGAATTTTCTTTATCAGTCTCTTTCAAATCAACCACAATTCCTGACAGCAGTACCTACAGTGTTTTTCATAAATAATGTCTTTAATTTCAAGGTATACATATGCATCAGAAAAGTCAGTTTGTAGTACTTGAAAACAGACTATCCACTGCTCCTACGTACAGTATGCTGGAAACCAGCTGGCTGGTTAAATCAGATGTTTCAGGCTGCTTAGTACCTGCTAGCACCTATGCACAGCTAAGTGTACTTACAGTGTCCACATATTAATTTTGGAATTAAAACTGAGTAGTAAGATAACACATGTAGAAATTTAAAATGCTCAAGAAAATCCTTAAATGATGGCTTGAGTTTTGTATGTCTCACATACATATGCAATGCTTAAACAGCTTAACCATCACTGCTTTTATGGGCATAATTATCCACTTTCAACTAATTTGAGCACAAGAAAGAATCTGGTTAAATACAAGTGACTTAGCTATAAGAATTCTCCAGTAGTAAGAAAGAGATGAGCAAAAGCTCTCATTTGCTTAAAGAATATTTAGAC
This sequence comes from Baryphthengus martii, assembly GCA_013396935.1. Lineage (NCBI taxonomy): Eukaryota > Metazoa > Chordata > Aves > Coraciiformes > Momotidae > Baryphthengus > Baryphthengus martii. The sequence continues at coordinate 179,199 of VWZK01019291.1, read as the reverse complement.
TTGTACATATTCAAAAATGCTATAGCATATATAAGTTCTGCCTACTTAAACACATGAGCAGAAAGCTATGTTTCAAAAGCAAAAAAAAACTCCATTGATTTCCTGTTACCACTTACCTCTACATACTTCAAGCAGATTTCCAATATATTATTCACAGGCTTCTTGAAAGTCAATAAGGTAACATGAAACTCATCCACTGAATAGAATTCACAGAGGAAGCTTCAGAAAATTTCTATCCATATGCAACAATTTGGAAATTAAATATTGGCTGGTATCCAAGTTCAACATTGAACTTCGCTTAATTTCTTCTAGATACTGCTTCAACATTAGACTAATCCATCAGCAGCATTGTGGTGGAATCTTACCCCTCGACTAGCTATCTGGGGCAAATCTACCACACTTTAAGAATTGCTAATAAATAAAAATGAGCCAAGCTCTTTAGCTGCCAAGATGCCTCCTCAGCCTCCAAAACCTTGCAGCCAAACTATAAACTTCAAAGATGACAGCTATCAACTTGTATTTCATTAGTGTGATCATTTGTTTGGATTCACAGAGTATGTACACACATCATGAGTCAACACAACCAACTTCTCATGGAATACTACTGACTATTTCCATGACTTGCTTTAGGAATTTAGGTATACCACTGCGATTATATACAATTATATATTACTTACTAGCCAAAATTCAGTTTTATTATTTATCTTTTATTTATTTCTCATTGAAACACTGCCTAGGTCTTATACCCAATCTACAGCATGTTGCAGATTAGCCTTAGCAAGTGAGTCCCAAGCAGCCTCTGGAAGAACACAGCTATGAGGAAACACTTGACAAGACCACTGAAGTGGTCAGACAGTTGGACTAGGTGATAATTGTAGATCCCATTCTTCCAAAGGAACTGGTCTATTATAATTTAAAGCATTGGCTCATGAGGTGATAGGGACCCTCCAGCAGCAGTAATCAAGGTGCCGCTGAGCAAGGGCAGCACCGACTGATGATGCACAATAGGGCTCGTGCAGTCCCAGTTGTTGGGCTTTCCAGCAGGCTGATGCAATACAAGCAGAAGCAGAATGTGAGTTCTTCTCGCTCAAGGACTTAGCTGACAATTGACTGGACCTTGTAAAAAAACAGCCCCTGAGGTACGGTTAGGTGAATACACTACTTAAGTTTTTTCAGAATTGGATTTAGTATTCCAGACACTGCTAGAAGTCTAAGCTTTCCTCTGCTGAAATAGTGGCCAGACTTCACAGCTCTGTAGCATCTGAAATCCATAAAGGGTAAACTCTCTGCCTTCCCATCATACCTCACTTCCTGAATTTTTAACTGGCTTTTTAACCAAGAGAATTACTATTCTGACGATGATTTAAACCAGGCTTTCAAGAGACTTTCAAAAACTACATATTCATAGGTTATGAACACTTAGGATTTAAATCTTTAAGCAGTTTGGGCTGCTCTTCTGTTCCAATTTTACTGGCATCAAAACTGCCACAAGTGAACTCTTTAGCATGGCTATCTTCCTCCATGTAAATATTCTTTGCACATTAAACAAAGCCAGGCACCTAGGGCAATTTACATGTGATATTAAAAATGGACTAGCACAATAGAATTTAAGCAGCTATAGCATAAGCAAATTTTGATGTTAAAAGTTTTGATGTATACTAACAGAGAAGTTCAGTATTTAAATCCCAACTTCTGCACTTAAATTTCAAGTTCACTGTACGTAGACCAAGACAATAGTGCTACTCTGAATTTATCTCTGGACCAAGTCTGTGTCAGGGAGAGATTACGAAGCAAGTCACAACACAATCTCTATGCAGTCTGTCATCAAAAATGAACATGAGCTACAAGCTGTGAAAATCTGTCCTTAAGCAAACGAAGAGAAAAAAACAAACAACCAAACAAAAAAAAAAACAACAACAAAAAAAAAAAAATCAGTCTTCAAAAATAGCTTTGGTCAATTCTTATTTGCAAGTTGGGATGGCTTACAGCAATTTGAAGAAATATCAATATGGTTAAAATCATGTCATCTGTTACATTACAACGGAAGTGGAGCTGGCTGCACAGCTGTATGACTTCCTGCCAACATTTACATTCTTAGTGTGCTTCCTAATTACAGAACTTTTAGTTTTTACACAGATCCAAAAAGACTAGAGGGGAAGCTTACCTGTGTAAGATCAGGGATATCTCCTTTGTCAATTCCAACTTGCTGTGGATATAAAAAGAGGTTAAACTTAAGTGTGCTATTCTACTACAGCAGGCACTAATTTTGTCTAGAGCTGTGATACAGTCAACTTAGATTGCATTTGATCTACAGAAAAAGACTACAAAGTTAGCAAGTGCAGCAGTCTTTTTTTCCTAATTAAATATCCATTAAAAAAAGTTCTATTCCACCAGGTTCATACTCCACACTGCAAGTCACAGATATGGAGTACTCCATACTTCTGGTCATACACACGGCTGTCCCAGGGGACAGCATCAGTGAACTGCCAAACTTATTATCCAGATACCCGGCTATCCTAATGAAGTTCTCTGAAATTCAGACAGTGAGCAAATTCTAGAAGACATCACTTAAAAAATATGCCAAGTCAAGTCACTTTGTTGTTCTGCCTTTCTCTCCTAGCATTTGAAGATGAGGTTTGTCTGCAATCTATTAGTCGTCCTGCTGCTCCACTAAGGCTCTTCAAAGTGCCTGTTGGTTTAGCTTTTGCAGGAGAACAAGCTCCACTGCACCCAGTCATACTGAAGTATAGTCACTATATTCCCTGTCCTGCAAAGCTGAGCTATAGGTGTCTAAAGTATTTCACTCCCTGAAGTTCAACATTCATAGCAGACATTACAAGCCATTTGAGAGTCTAGCAGTCTCCTTCATAAATAGTTAGGTAAATTAGCGAAGAAATAAAACTTTTTATTCAGCTCATTACTGCTGTCCGTTATAACGATGCATGAACCAGAAACTACAGCCAACTACCACAAATGAGAGCCCAGCAAAGGAGTTAATTAACCATGTAATATTTGTATTATCCACATAAGAAGATGATAGCAAGGATCAAACACAAGAAAATCCGACAACCCAATTAACTTGTAGTTGACTGCAACGTCTTAAAAATCAGACTTAGAAAATCATTATGCTTTCATTTCTAATTGCTGTATCTTCTTCTGATGTTCAACCCTGTCCTAGAAGCATGCATTTATTACAGCATTTCGAAGAAATACCAATATGGTTAAAATCATGTCATCTGTTACATTACAAGGGAAGTAGAGCTGGCTGCACAGAAGACATTGTGGAAATCCTAAGAAGGGCTTCACTACTTCAAGAAGTCCTGAACAAGCAGATCCAGGAGCTTCTATACTGCCCCACATTTGTACACAGCAAGTCAGATCCTAACAAGTGCAATTAATTATTTTATATCAGTGCTAAAAAAAAAAAAAAAAAAAAAAAAAAAAGGAAAAAANGAAAAAAAAAAAAAAAAAATCACAAAATACTAAAGTGCTAGACTTCAGAAGACCAGAAGTCACTTACCTCTGCAACTTTAAGAAACTCTGATACTCTGGTCATTCGAGTAAGAAATCGTTTGTAGATTTCAAGAGCATCTTTACATTGTCCCTTTTTCATTTCAAAAAATTTCTCTAGAGAAATAATTTAGCAAATTTTGGTTAAGATATCTTATATTAGGTCTGCATTTATCAGCAACTCTAGATTTCAGGAAAAACATGTTTCAAGAACACTGTACTCCATTAACATTTTTTCTACTTGGACACTAATCTAGTGGTGTTCCTAAGTCCTTGGTAGAATTCAAAAGTTGGGCTTGCTGAGCTTCTAAAGAATTATATAGACTAGAAAGTTGTACCTCAACAAGCTGCAGCATTGTGTGTGATGAAAACCAGATATTTAAAGTAGTAAGCAGGTGAATTAACTATCAAACCTAAAATTCAAAGTAATTAAGGATACTTAAACATTCATCAATATATGTCCTCTCCCTAGTTGTCTTCAGTCCAAAGAACAATACTTTTTCCATTTGAGTAGCTCTCTGAAGTTGGTTCATATCCGTTATCAAACACAACTGTCACATTTGACCTGAATTTACACTTTAAGTAGAAGTAGACAGCAAAATCTCAATCCAATTGTTATGCCCAACATATTTTCCTCTGCTCCTTGAGCTGCCCATGCCTATAGTTTCAGCCGAAACACCTGGGATTTACTTTTATGAAACTACCAGAAAGTGTTGCATCATGGATTAAAAACAACAACAATAATAATAATAATAAATACTCTGAGTTTTACAGCTCAGGAACACTTTTTTGCCTTTTCAGTCTTTGCAACCTCTGTTTCTTCCTGTTCTAGTAGCAGCCAGTTTTAGGTCAGTCATGCTGGCCAAGCAATGGTTTTAGCCATCAACAGACCAGCTGAAGTGCTCATAAGTTTTAATAGTTGAAGCTCATTTTCTACAGGGTCATTTATGTTTCCTGCCATTTACAGCAACTCCTGGGTTTAGACATCATTACAAAGCCTTTTACAGGGACAGTTTAAGGTGTGCCATGCTGGCGATCATGCCACACTGTCTGAGCTTCAGAATGTGCTCACAGCCTCCTATAGACTTTGTAGGCTGACGGTTGGCAGAGTACTGGAGGGGATCCAGCTTTGGCAGTCATGCCTGACAGATCGGGAATGTTATTCAAGGAATATATTATTTCATATAAGGCTATCATATAGCACATATAACAGAAAAATCTGGGCATCTTAAAAATGCAAACAGCAAAAAAATTGCAGTACTTATTATGGAGGCTCACAGAGTACCATATATTTCTTTATGCACAGAAATGCTCAGAATCTTTAATTAGAATTCTGTACGATTTTAAGGGCATATGACAATCTAACCTCAGATGAACACTAATATAAGAGATTATGGTCTGTGGTTTAAAAAGTTTTCTCTCACTTCAGACCAGAATAGTCAAGAAAAATGTATTAAGTTTTAACGAAACTTAAGTAAAAAAACCAGAAGCAGATCTGAAACTTGTTTTACATTTGCTCATGGTATGCGAGATAAACACAAGGTTACTTACCTAGTAAGTTAATAACTCCATCATTGTAGCAAGCAAAAAGTTTGATAAGATCTTTAAATAGAAGCATGAATGCAGCATTTATGACACCATTTGTCAGTTCATTTGGATGAACCTATGAATAAAATACCAGTTATTTACAACAGATGTATTAAATCCAATTAGAAGTTTTAGCTTGCACCAGGTATCTGATGCTGTTATAGATAGAATCAAGCACCGAATACAAGCTTTCACTCAATGAAGCCAAGCAATAGCTGCTTCTGTTTCAGTTAGCAGGTCAAGGATTGCTTTTTTCACCCCTCCAAAACAATCCACTACAGCAGAGGACTATCCCCCATCAACAGTAAACATCTTATTCTTGACTCCTTCGCCTATCACAAAGAGGGGGAAGGCAGAGATATTATTAACAACGCTTTAATAAAACTGGACAAAAGATGTCAGCTCACAGTAAAGGTGAACTAAACCTTGTTAGTCTACTAGGTAATACAGTTGGGTTAATGATGTCAAGACTCTTCCAGCTCTCATATTAATGTGGGCAGAAAATAAGTGCTCATATGTTAAAAGATCTTTCTTTTATTAAAAAGTATCTCCTCTTCCAAGACCACAATCACAACTCCTATACCATTTAAGTACCAAAACCACATTAGCAAAACATGTATTTATAAGACTTCCTTGTGAAAGCTGAAGTGACCTTCTACCCACCAAGAACAGAAGAACCTCAAGACTGATTCCTTCAAAAGACCTTGCAATGTTATGCTGTACCTCCTACAGCTGACTGCTGTTTTTATCCTTAAGGCAGATAATAATGCTACCATTCATAACATTATTACATTAGAAATATAGTGTACACACTTATTTCTATGAATAGTCTAGATTAAAGTTTATCCAATCCAGTTTACAGTTGAAAACCAGATGAAGGTTTTGAGGAAATCAAGCAATGTACATGTGGTATTTCAACAGCTTTCTCTCTTCCCTTAAAGAGATGTTGATCACCAAGAGACAGAAAAAATTTCCTCAGTTTCCTTGCTTTGTCCATTTCTTTCCCTCACTGATGCAGAAGACTAAATTCCTAGCTCCAAGTAAGCATTTCTTAAGATTCTTCATTTCCCGTGCTGTTCCCCTATCTGTTCTACAAAACAAAAAAAGTAGAATCTGTACATTTCGTACACACAGGATAGAGCCATCCTTCACCTCATTCTACCTCAGTGGAATTGTGAAAAGGGGATTCCCCCCCCAAAAGATGATAATCAGTAAAGCATTACCTATATGGCAAAATGTTTTAATTACAACACAGCATGTATAAGTGTTAATGCTGGGTCAGCTTCAATACATACATCAAATTCAAGTAGTGCATCAATTTGTTCCTGTAATATTGGCATACTCTTCAGTAGCTTTTCAGGAGCCATTGTTCTCATTACACCATCAGCCCTGTGAGATGGAATACAGATTAGAAGCCATGGTGTTTCCCCTCTCCCTCTGACCCAACTGATTTGTTGTCTAAATTTAAGCTTAAAACTGCTATATCTCTTTCCAAATAGTCGGTGCACTGTCCGTTCCTCCTGCTCCCCACAACACCACAAGAGCTGGCATGGAAAATACTTGATCCAGCCACCATCTCTGATAGCAGGTGAAGAAGGGTTTTATTTTAGAATTTTGAATGGAAGACATTGATCTCTTTATGAAAAAAAGATACCACGAATTTAAAGAACTTGACAGGAAATACTGTCACAGAAGTACTTAGAAAACCGACAGTCTTTGTGCGTTAACTTTGTTTTGAATAACTCATGACAACTCATTACTAAGAGTCCTTTTTAATGATGTGTCTGTGGTCACTGAAGACAAAAAAGCTCTATAGGTTGGGTTTTTTCCAATCACATGCCAAAATACATGCACATCAATTCAGTGACAACTCAAATCAGGGTGATCTTTGCTTAGAGCTTCTTATTCTTGGACACTTTCCTTAGTATTCCTGTGTACTAATTAATTCCATTACTTCTTCATAACACTTACACTAACTTCAGTTTGCCTTATGAGACCTGAACTATTACTCCAACAGGATCACACAGCAGTCATGGATGTGTAGGATTCCTTAATTGCAGCCCATGGTCTTTTAACAGTCTTTACACACACCTGTTTTTATCTCTGAATATTGCAAACCTGCACAACCACCATTATGTATTGCCCCATTCTGGACATGGACAGGTATAGCAACTCCTCTCTGGAAATGCATACCACTATTCTTACTTATTTTATGCTATACTCTGAGGTAACACCTCATTTGAGCACCAGAAGTAACATGCAAAGAAAGCCTGTCCAGGAACAGTTTATAACTGTTTGCTGTGTTGCCTGTTAAGAACTTCAGGTACTCACTTCAGTTTTCCTTAGCAATGAGTCATCTTTCTTATGGAAAGTCTCTCGGGTTTAACGAAACAACCTAAACATAGTTTCAGAGCATTTCCTTCTTCAAACCCTAAACACAGCCTCGTTGCCATACAATTTAATGAGTCAGATTTAACATCTAGCACTAAAATCTTCCTGTTCTGCAAGGCATCTTACTTTAGTCTTTGGTATTTGCATTACTATCCACAACCTTTCCTCTCCTCCCTATGTAATTTTTAACCAATTACAAATTCTTAAGAAACTCAACCATTCTGGTGTTTCATTAACGCTACACAAAGAACATAAGAATGAAGTCACTGAGACACTAAAATTAAGTATAATGCCACAAACAAAATTTTATGAGTCAGGCAACTCTGCCAGTCTATATATCTAAACTTTGCTTACCCTTTCTTCACTCTTGCAAAGTCAAATGCCATTTGTCTGTAGGAAAATGCTTTTTCATTCAAGTATCTACTATAACGCCTTATAAAGGTGGACATGTCATAACCTGCAAAAAAAAGTTACCTGTTTTACACTTAATTTTCATTTTTGTTCAGAGGTTCTTTAGTAAGTTATAATATAGTCGATAGATCATAAGGTTATGTGATCTGTGCTGCACTGTACAACTCCACATACAGAACAGGCATCACAGGACATCTTCCAGCTTCTGAAAAGGCACTAAAACAATCTATTGCTGTTCTCTGCTTCCAACAGATTCATTCAATGCACCAGTGGCACAGCTCCTGGGGAAATCTGTTAGTGGTTTCCACACTGTTACAGGGTAACATTACTTAATGGTAAGAAAAGTTACCCCTCTATTAACAAGGAAAAATGTCAATTTAACAAAAAAGTTTATAAACACCTGGTACATGACTGCCAAGATAAAGATTAACTTAAACACTCCTGCTATTTTACATACACCAACCACTCCAGTTTTCACATGGCCCTTCAAAATTCCCCTGACTAGGTTTACCAGAACAAAGAAATGATGACAGCATTCACAGAGATTAGTGTTTTCTTTGAACTGTTACACCAGATATCTTCAAGACACATAATACTGTACAAACAGCCTCAAACTTAAGTGACCTTCAAGTCTGTAAGACTTCTGAACAGTTAGTATTACAGTCTATCCTTCAGGTATTTCTTTCAATTTCTTCCTCTAAGCTACAGAAGCATGTGCAGAAGGCACCTCATCTTTCTCTTCAGTTAGAGTCCCATTTCATTAACCTATGTTAAAATTCACTTCCCTCAACTTAGTCATTGGCTGTGTTTTTCCTTAATATCTCTTAACATTAAGTATCTCTGCCAACTCAGGCTTAACACTACCAAATCTGATGCCTCATCATCTATGACACACTGTTGTATTATCTATGACACGGCAATTTAAGTTTAAACAAAGTAGCAAAGAACAAAAAGCACACACTTAACAGAATTTATTGTTGCCAAATACCAGTATCTTTGAATACGCATAGCATGTTTTGCTTAGGCAAATATAGTTTTAATATTTGTTTGACTTTGCTCCTGTCCTGTGTTTCCCTTTCTAAAAAATGCTCAGGTCCTGGTGTCATGTTTCTATCCACAGATGGAGTAAGCTGGCATTGCTTCGATCTTGCCCATTATTGTAGCATTTCTGCATACAGTCTACAAATATTCTCTGACAGCTGCAGAATTCTAAGTTTTCTCTTTTCTCTAGTAGAGCTGCCATGAAACAAGCTTTTCCCCTACCTGAAAAATCAGGAAAATTAACAAGTAATTCTGGAGTCAAAGTAGAACAGCAGACTTTGCAAGCTTTAGAGAGAACTTCATTTCTGCCTAGACCTTTCTAAATTCACTACTCATATCAAAACCAGCTAGTTCTTTTGGTGCATATCCCCCCACATTTAAACACTTTTAGACAATTCCTAAAAAAAGTGCTGTGTCCCCAAGCAACCAAATTACCATTTAAGATTGAGTAAAAAACCACAAAACTAAACTGGAAGTTATTCATTCCAACCTTCACTGCCATAGCAGTTGAGACAGATGTCCCAGCCCTGATTGCAGCCAGCACTAAGGCAGTTGTACCGTTCCACTTTTCAAGTAAAAATTTTGCAGGAACTTACAAACATTGTATTGAAGTTGTTCAGCAGTTCACTTGAACTCCCATATTCATTAAGCACTTATAAAAAGGCTTCGGTAGCACATTTTTATATTACTTGCATCTAATGAATGAAGGAGTAAATTAGCAATAGTATCTTACTTAAAATCTTAAGATTACAGGCATGAGTAGGCTTACCATGAGATCCACTTTTGTCCAGAAAATTGCTGAGATTGAACAATGTGTTTCTAGATGCCAGGTACTGAATGAATCTCTGCAACACAAAGTTATTTTCTTATCACACGCTGTACCTGAAGGCTTTGTACCTCCCAGCAGGAAGATTACTAGTCTAGTTCCAGCATACACATGAAACCCCAGATTTTTGTCTTAGTCTGCATTACCTTCCTCTAAAACTTTTTCAACCATTCAGATTAATTACATTTAGCCTGAATTTCTATTAAATGTCCTACTGCACACATAAAAATAGATTGTGTGCAAAATGCAAACCAGATTGTGGAAGGAGCAATAAAAATGATTAATTCTCAAAGAGATTTGAGGAAGCATAAAATCTATCTGCTTACAAAGCAGGGTATCCAGGCCAGTCCCAGACTTTTCGGTCCAGTAAGCCCCAGTTTCAGCCAAGTCAAGGGCCTGTTTTAATAACAAGCAGGCCCCACATCAAGTACGGGGACTAACAGCCTGAAATAGTTACAGGAAGAAAATCAGAGCATTGGCCAAAACTAGGAATGGAAAAATAGGACGGGAGTAAAAATTTACACTATAACACTGGAGAAGTTCGTTGCATGGAAACACTTTATACACATGCAGGGAGGAATTGTTTCGTAGTCATACTAAAGCTCTTGAAGTATGCTTTTTGTTAGTACATGGACATGCCAGGAGTCAATAAAAAGCAAAGGCAAGGAAAACTCAATCCGAAAGGTTATCAAGTTGAATTTACAGCTCTAGGAAGATTCTAACACTTACACAGAGAGGGTGGCTATTTAGATAGGAGAACACATGTCAGAGCATCAACTCTGACCCTAGTCAACAAGTCCCAGGTAGCCTTTAAGCCTACGCAGCTGTTTTCTGACAGTGCATAAACTGCCAACATCCTGGAACAGGCTGCTACTTGCTCTTGTGCTACAGTTTTGTAAATGAAGAGACATAATTGGCACGCCTCCAACAATGTTCTTAAAGGTAAGTTTGCTCCTCATCAAGAATCATTCTTGCCCTTTGTTCTCAGGTTTTTATTGGTACAGAAGAGATGCTTTTGCACTACTAACATCTTTGGCTTGGAGTCTGCTCGGTGCCAATGTGGTCTCAAGAGAAAGCTGATTACACTTACCTCATTGCCATGAACCATTAGATGATGTGTGGTAACTAAGGCTTTGAATACGACCACCCAGCTACTATTTGTTGCTCGCTCAAAAAGCGTATCAGCCATCTGAGGAATATTCACATTTGTTTCATTAGTTGCTTGGATCAAGTCTATAAGAGAGAAGAGAGGAAGGTGTTAGGTGCTACAAATAAGACAAAAAAAAGTTTGCAGCGTGGCCAAGCTCTGAGCCCACCAGGCTGCAGGCCGTGGCTGTGACAAACAGCAAGCACAGTACTTAGGATCTACATTAAAAAATAACAATAAAACACAAACCACAAAACAAAAAGAACCCAAACAACAACAAAAAACCGCACACATGAAAAAACAACCAAACAAAAAAGCCACCCACACCCCCCCATCCCGAGATTATATTAGTACATGCTGACAGCAACACTGATCTGACTCTTCCATCCAACCTAGCTTTCCAACAATTCTGTCCTGAGCTATGTTCCAAGCTTTCTCTGTTTTCATCCCAGATGAAGTTAGGGTGTACAACATCACGAGACTACTGCTTGCAGGTTTTCAAGTTAATTGTGGCAGTTCACTACCTCTGGTTTAGGCAAGTATTACTGAATTCTTCACTTACAGGCAATAATACATCAAGCACATCGAACCCACTCACATCAACAAAAAGAGGTATCACCAGAAACAGATACTCTCATCATCTCAGAGTTTCATCAGACCCAGACAGCAGAAGAGTACTTTCAGGTATGCATTAAGACCTCTTCAACAGCATGAAAGAAGGACAGATATTAGTTTATATTGAAGAACAGCAGTCTTCCGCAAACAACTGCACCTTACGTAATTGAAGTAAGACTGTCTTAAGAAACAAGAATAAAATACTACATCTTTGTGTCCTGTACATTAGAAGGTGTAGATTTGCACAGGAGAGTACAAGAAATTTAGGTAAGTACTTCAATTGCAAACAGTAGGGCAGCAAGCTTTCCACCAGCATCTACGTCCCACATTTACTGATAAGATCTTTGATTTACTACACCACCTATTACCTATAGAGTCTTGCTAGGCAGCCAGCAATGACCTACAAGCTTTTATCTACTTTTGAGACATGACTGGAAACTGCATACTGCAACTGCACAACCAAAACTTGTGTGATGTCAAAGACAGCCCTAGCAAGACTTCAGGAGACGACTTCATGCAACAGAAAGACTAGAGAATACAGACTTAATTGTAGAACTGAAAGTTTGAAGACTTAAACAGAAAAAGTTAAAAATTAAAAAGTTTAACTCCTAGATTAAGCATTATCTGTGTTACTAATGAAAATACTAATCTTTCAGTTTCCCTGAGAGGACAGTAATCATCGTTAATGATTTTCCACATATTTCTTCTTTCCTCCTATCACAGAATCACAGAATGTTAGGAGCTGGAAGGGACCTTGAAAGATCATCGAGTCCACCCCCCCTGCCAGAGCAGGATCACCTAGAGTGGGTCACACAGGAACGCATCCAGGCAGGTTTTGAATGTTTCCAGAGAAGGAGACTCCACTACCTCTCTGGGCAGCCTGTTCCAGTGCTCTGTCACCCTCACTGTGAAAAAGTGCTTCCTTGTGTTTAAACGGAACCTCCTATGCTTGAGTTTGCACCCATTGCTCCGTGTCCTGTCATTGGGTGCCACCGAGAAGAGCCTGGCTCTGTCCTCCTGACACTCGCCCTTTACATATTTATAAACATTAATGAGATCACCCCTCAGTCTCCTCTTCTCCAAGCTCAAGAGACCCAGTTCCCTCAGCCTCTCCTCATAAGGGAGATGCTCCACTCCCATAATAAGCTTATAGGCTCTGTGCTGGATTCTCTCCAGTAGTTCCCTGTCCTTCTTGAACTGGGGAGCCCAGAACTGGATACATTACTCCAGGTGGGGTCTCACCAGGCAGAGTAGAGAGGGAGAAGAACTTCGCTCGACCTGCTGGCCACGCTCCTTCTAATGCGTCCCAGGATGTCGTTGGCCATCCTGGCTGCGAGGGTGCATTGTTGGCTCATGGTCATCCTCTTGTCCACCAGGACTCCCAGGTCTTTTTCCCCAGAGCTGCTCTCCAACAGATCAGCCCCCAACCTCTACTGATACATGGGGTTGTTCTTTCCCAGAAGTAGAACTTTACACTTGCCCTTATTGAACTCATTAAATTTCTCCCCGCCCAGCTCTCCAGTCTGTATCCCCTGACTAGAAACGTTCATCCAACCATTCAAGTCATTCAGTGATGACAGATACTCTACCCAAGAAGCAGACAGGCTATTATGACTGATTCTTGCACATCTAAACCATGCAAGGTCTTGTAAACACTCTGCAGGAGTTCAACTCAGCTGGGCAGCAGGGTCACCACTTTACAGATTTGCTTTTCCTCCCCAATATAACTCCATATAATGGAGGGCACTAATGCTGCTACAAGCAGAAAGCCAAGGTTCAGACTGCTGTGAAACTCTGATTCTGCCTCTGCAGGGGAGGAAAAGTTCAGAGGACACGTCTGTCTAAACAGACTGATGAATCACATCGGCTCCTGAGAACCACCTGGTGTGTTCAGAAGCCCACACTGATGTGCCAGAAGCACTCAGAAGTTCAGTAGTTCATTTTTTTTCCTAACTCACGGCAAGTGATTTTTATGGGTTTTTTTACTTCTTTTAAACAGACTCATTTAAGATACAAGAAATCTATAGCTCAGAGGCCTGTGAGAACTGCAGTGTTTATGTTTAAAATTGTCTTTTGTATGGGCATAAAAGCTGCAAATTGTCTTCAGTTTTAGGTCAGTGGAATAATTTTCTGCAATGAGACAGATGACAAAAATTACAGATCTGTTTGTCAAGTTTGATTTTAAAATGTTTTTTTATGGTGTTCTGTTCTGATTGTTGGTGTGGGTTGGGTTTATTTTGTAGAACACCTGAAATGTGATGTTGACTTCTATAACCTTATTAATACTACCTTTGAAGGCAGCAGTTCTACAGAGAATATTACAGTAGTAAAGTCATGCTATTGAATGACAGCAGCTCAAAATCAGAGCTCTCACAATTCTCCTTGATCTTGTTGTACAAACAGGCCAATAACCTTTTATTCTGTACTGCTGATTAATGTACTATAGAAGACAGCGGTTTGTAAAAGCCTAGACGCAAGTCACAAGTGGCTTGCTCACCATTTACCCTGTTCAGAGGCTTTACTGCAGACGACAGCATTTGCCCTTAGTATAAAGAAACATGCATCAAATTTGCAGTCTTTCAGTCCTAAGTTTCAGTACATAGCTCAGTATGGAAGAGAGGTGCTATAGATTGTGTATCGCATCAGTGGATGTTAGATAATTAAACCTGGGAGGAGTTCACCCACAGCAGTGCTGGCAACTGAGGCTACAAGGTACTATTCCTAGACGCTACCGCAGCCACTGCTTCTCAAGTCACTCAGTCATTTCTGCCTCCTCTCCTAACTGCTGGAGGGTACAGCATCTCAGTCTGCAGCTCCAAATGTTTTAGGACGTGAGTAATTATAGCGTGCTGAGCAGAGAGGTATGATTAAATTTAAGCCTACTACTTTCAGTGCACAGGAAAGAATTAAATCGCACATGAAGATTTTACTCATCTGAGGAGGAGGAGGGGAGGAGAAGGCAGGTTAATTCTTGCAGAGCTGTTTCCCATTAAGTCACACCACAAAGTCACGGAATTCAAGCTTTCTGGATTTCTTTTCCCCAATACCACAGAGTCTCAGTTTAACCAACAGTCGTCAGCAGCTGGAGCAGCTCACAAGCAGAACTAACTTTAATGATTTCTGAGAAGCAGAATTTGGTGGCTAAGCTAAATATTTTAAAATAAGACTTGACAAAATAAATTTGACTTCAGCATGGTAGAGAAGAACAGGTAAAAGAAAAAAAGAAAATGTATACAAGAAAAATTAAAACCTAGAAACTACAGTTTCAGAAGATACAGATTCAGACATTTACTGGTGGGACAAACTTCATTGTCTTCTGAAAACTAAGTTCAGTCTCTCAAACAAGTCACAGGTGGACTTGCTAATATAAAATAGGTAATAAGTAGTACTAGATGAAGAACAGTCCATCAGAAAACACATGAAGCAATCTTACAAAGTTGATTCCACTTGAGGTACACACAAGAAGGACAAACAAGGATTAAAGGTACCTTCCTAACGAAGTTTCTGCCACTGCAGTCATCCACGTCAAGTACACTGACAGCTAATCCTCAAATCCAGAAAGTGAGCTCAAATACAAATTCCAAGAAGAGTAAGAAATCGGGAATTTTACAGTAGTAGCACCGAGTGCTTTCATCACAACTTTCACAGAAATGAAGTAGCTGGAGAATGAAGACTTATATACTCTTTGTTTGAATTTTTTTTTTTTACTGTGTTAACATCATAACTTAAATCTAAACACCAATATTTAAATTCTGACTAGTCAACCTTTTGACCCAATCTTAAGACATCTGCAACTTAATTAGGTAAGAGAAGCAAAGCTAGAGTGCAATTAACACCTTCATTAATAAAAAGAAACCTTCCAAACTGAAGATTCGTAGAGGAAGCAAGGAAGACTGAAGTTGAGACACCTGAGCTCTTCCTGAGTTTTAAAGTGACCACTAAAAGATGTGCCTAGGTTTGGTTGTGTTTGAGCTCATAAGGCAAGAAAGAGCAAGAAAGTTTCAAAGTCTTCAGAATTTTCAGACTTCTTCAGTCTCACTGAAAACTACTTCCTGGTTTAGATTTATTTTTTTTATTGAGTGAGATTATACAACACTTAAAGAATTTCTCTTATTCCTGTACCTTTTTGAGATTGTATTCTGGATCTGGGCAGAGTATCTTCCTGATTTGAGTTGTTCTGTTTTACTCAATTCTTTAATAAACAGACATGGGATTCCCCAGTTGGAAGTTAATTATTCACAATGTACATTTCAGCATGCAGAGAAACAGCAGCAGAGCACAAAGCCTCTCTGTTCAGAGGGGAATATTGGTGTCATCTCAAAAGCAGCTGTCATTCCAAGTTGAATTAACATGTGAGATGCCTCAGCATCTGAGCTGTGTCATATATTCAGTTCCTAAACTTCGCCAAATCTGACAGTAACTCCCTCACAGATCTTTCTCACTATTATGCTGAGCATCATAAAAGTCCTCACAAGTTTTTCTTGCTTAGAAGTATTTAAATAATGCCTTGAACCTATAGAAAAGGAATTGTTCCAAAACTGAGCTAGCCAAGAACAGAAAGAAGCAGCTTAAGGTAAGAGTTTACAAGGCTCATCAACCAAATAAGTTAAATAGGCAACTAACAGTACAAGCCCTGCCAGGCAAGACACAGCACTGTTATCAAGAAGCTGCTACATCATTGTGCTAACCAAGGCAAGAGCTGAACTTCCAGGTCTACAGAAGACTGACCACAAAACAGTACTGGAAAGCAGAACAAAATTATCTGCTTCTACAGTAACTGCTCACAAGGACATTAGATCATTTTACTGTTGTTGGCTTTGACTACCAAGCAATTCCACAAACAAGAGTTGGGAATTTATCCATGGGGTTAAAGTTTACTATTTATTCACCCCCAGCTCACCCCATCTCCACAAACACGCATCATAATCTGACTGCTAATAATCTCCACAAGCATAACAGCAATTCATGTTATGTCCTCCTTTTTCCCCAAAAGTCTACCTCAAGATTTACTACATGTCACCCTGACCTCAGCAAGCCTACCCTTTATCCAAGTCCAGCATCTTTCCGATATCGCCTACCTACTTTCATGCTATGTCAGCTCAACAAACCTAAACAGTCTTCCACAGATCACATGGTCTCCAGGTATTATGAAGACTTTCGAGTAATGCAGCTCTAGTCCTTGTGATTCCAAATACCTAGGAGGACTGCTACATCCTCTCCCTAGCCTTATTTCACAAAACTTCTTCCCAAACATATCCCAAACTCTTGTGAGGACAAACATTTGTGGCAGATCCTGAAGTCTAAGAGGTCATGACAGTCAGTATTTGAACTGCATCCCACACCAAGACAATCTTTTATATACAACTTCTTCCTCTCTGCCCACTCACAGGCATACTCATACTACCCATGGTATTTGCAGAAGAAAAACCCCACAGTTTCTTCTTCCCTATCAATCACATGAAGAGTCTGTGGAGAGACAAGGCAGATGATTTCAAGCACCAGCAAATTTCTCTTGGAACTTCCTCCAATTTCTCAGTCTGAGAGTTTAATTAGCTTTAGAATCATCTTATTATCACACTACTTTTTAAGTACAAGAGTGCACCACTTTATCTCTCCAAATACCTGTTTTGAAAACAAAGCCGAAAAATCTACTGCCCATAAACACTGCTGGATTTTATTCCAATTCACTTTTATACAGTGTGCACTCCTCCTTCCCCACCATATAAAGGCAAGATACTTAGCTTTAAGCCATCTGCAAACACCACCCCAGCTCATTAGGAGTATTAAACCCATTATGTTTGATTTGTGTCCCTTTTGGTCATTAATGGTTTATATAAATGGCTTTTCCTCAGAGGTTCAGGTGCAGCTCTCTTGAAAAGGGGAAAATAAAAGCCAACTGTCAGGTGGTCTACTAGAGGATCTGAAAGGGTGCAACCAAGGCAGCCATCTCCTTAAGAACTAATAATGGGGGAGAAGTGTGATTACATTGTGTTAAAAAAAAAAAAATCTTGCCATAAGCAACTCCAAGTTCCATGAACTACAAATACTTTTTACTTACAAGGTCCCAGAACTTATAGCTCCACTGCCTCTGGGGAAGAATAACGTGCATTACCTGTAGTGTTTACATCGATGTTCTCCCCTTGACAGTAGTACAACCAATGGATGACATTTAGACCAGCTGCAGAAGCTCAAGTTTAAGCAGCAGTCATTGGGGTTTTCAGTATGGTCTTTAAGACTGCTAATTAATTAGTGATGAATGTGTTTTATGGATGAAGTCTGAGACCTTACTGACACCTGTGATTCAACTATTCAGAAGAATAAAAGCTTCAATTTTACTCCGGAATTAAATATCTGGAACAGTAGAGCTGTCACCCAGAACATGGGCTAACACAAACTCACAAGAACAAACATACCAAGGAAAGCAGCTTTTCAGCCTCACACACATGAAGCCAGAACACCAGAAAAGGGAGAAAAGGCCCTATGGGCCAAGAATCATGCCTGGTTTCTTCCCAACCATAGCCAACACAGCTTTTTCAAGCAGCTCACTGTCTGAAAAGTCTTAAAGTATGGAATCTTTCTCCCATCCCAAGTAGTAAGAAGCTCAGTATTCACCTACAGTTGTGCAGAATTCATGCAATTTGAACACCAAAGAATTCATCTCAGGCAACAATGCAAGTTCAGCAAAGCAGAGGAAAGTGGAGAAATCACTGCTCCAATGATCCCTTCCTCTCACCCAGAGATCCCATTCCAGACTCTCTCCACCCATCCTACTCTACAATTAGCTTAACTGAAAAGTATATTTTACTGCCCCATGACAGGAATTGAGAAGTTCTGGAGCTAGATGTGCCACTTCTCTATTTTACTGATTTACTGCACACAGCAGCTGAGATCATCACTGTACTAAATTTTGCACAGTTCTCAGTAGCTTAAGATCTACAAAAACGCTATTTGCATTTAGTGGACACCAACCAATGGTTATAAAGTTAAAATATAAAAGCCATTGTCTTGGAGAAATGCTATTCTCCATCCTCTTGTAATATGGCATCTTAGATGCCAAACTCTAATGGAGGAAGGGTCCTGAAAAAACCCTAGTAACATTACAAATACCATTTATGTTAAGCATCTGACCAATAACTGTGCATTAGAAAAAGAACAATTACCCTACATGGTAAATCTCAGACCTCATTCTACAAGCCATTTCCTTCAGCAGTTCAAACCTAGAAATCTTAAACCAAAATGCACATTTAGAGAAAAAAATATGAAACTGTGGCCACCAGCCAATCTTCTGCCAAGCACTTTAATGCTTCCACGTAAGCATTAAAGTGACAGTCCTGCTGCATCCCAGGTCTTGCCGCAAACAACCGAACAAGTTCAAAGCGGGTATATTGTTGCAAGATTATTGCTTAGAAGTATAAAAGTCAGTAAGATCTAGTTAATTGACTACTGTAACTGGATACCAAGATTCCAGCTGTGACCTGTGATTATCCTTTCATGAGGGTGAACAACCCCTATCGTTACCGGTCGGTTCTGCCAATTCCTAACTCTTATCACTTGGCTGTTTACAGGAATATCAGTAACAGGATCAACTGCAGCTTTCACCCAGAACAGCACAGCTACGCTAGGAAAGTAAGGACTTCATGTTTGACACAGTAGTATGGGGTCATTTACTGTAATCTCTGCACTAGAGCATTTTCTCATCAGCCTTTACATGTTGGGCTGATCTTATACTCCAACCACAGCTGGTATTCAGCTGAGGCATGGTACATGAGCTATTTGAATTGCCATGCTGCTAGAGTTGCCATGTTTTTATTCTGAGAAGAATGAACCCTGGTTCGTATTTTCTACCCTCAAGTGATCTACTTTCGTCAGAAAAATAATTTGGTTTAATAATCTTGTAGAATTGAAACTATCCCTAGCCCATCAACTCTGCCCAGAACAGCAACTTGCAATCCATTACAAAACTCAATGAGAATGAAAATACTTTGGAAGCACTCTGACGTTTCAGCTGCATTACACTAGCTGCTATATATTGGGAATACACAAGAAAATAAAAATGGGGTGGGGATGAGACAACACACAAGAAACTTCAGTGTCATGTTATTTAGCTTCAGCCTGTGCACTCGAAATAGGTCCATGGAGTAGACAGGCTCAGCAGCTGACACATCTAACTTTCAACAGCCAGACCATGGTCCATGTTTTTCCTACTCTCTCAGCAGGATTTTTTCTGAGTTCAGCTATTTTGTCAATGGACATCACGTGAGGACGCAACCTTCAGTAGGGCCATGCACTCTGTCAAGCTGACAATCCATCAGAAGCTTAATATGGGTTGAAATCCTTAACTGGGAATAAATCATTAAGACTGGAAAGGACCTCTAAGATCATCAAGTCCAACCATCTAAACCAACACTACCATGATCACTAAACCACATCCCAAAGTGCCACATCTACATGCTTTTTGAATACCTCCTGGGATGTTGACTCCAGCTCCCTGGGCAGTCTGTTCCAATGCTTTACCATTCTTTTACAGTACAGAAATTTTTTGTAGCATCCAATCTAAACCTCCCCTGGCACAACTTAAGCCCATTTCTTCTCATTGTATCATTAGTTACTTGGCAGAAGAGACCAAGACACACCTTACTACAGCCTCCTTTCAGGTAGTCGCAGAGAGTAATGAGGTCTCCTCTCAGCCTCTTCTTCTCCAGAGTAAACAATCCCAGCTCCCTCAGCTGCTCCTCATAAGGCATGTTCTCCAGACCCCTTAATGGCTTCGTTGCCCTTCTCTGGACCCGCTCCAGAATCTCAGTGTCTTTCTTACACTCCGGCACCCAGAATTGAACACAGTACTCAAGCTCCAGCCCCACCAATGCTGAGTATAGGGGCACACTCACTTCCCTACTCCTCCTGGACACACTATTTTTGATACAGGCCAAGATGTCATTGGCCACCTGGGCACACTGCTGGCTCATGTTCAGCCAGCTGTCCATGAGCACCCTCAGATGCTTTTCTGCCAGGTAGCTTCTCCTGTCCACACAGACAGTTCTGTTGAAAATACAGACATATCTGTAGGAAAGAAACCAAGTGTAACGTAAACCTGTTCGTAGAGTCAATGCAACAGTAAAACTTCCCAGAGACATACTGAAGCAGCTGCAACTAAACAACAATCACTTTATAACATAAGAACAATAATTTCAATCCATTTTGTCTTTTATCTATATACCCATAAAGCAATAGAAAGACTGTAAGAGTTCCTAAAACCAGACAGCTGCCTCACGTGTAAATGCTGTGCCCCAAGAGTTGTGTATTGTGAGGATTTTTCGTTTGGTTGGTGTTTTTTTTGTTGGGTTTTTGTTTTGGTTTTTGTTTGTTTTGGGATTTTTTTTGGTTTTTGTTTTTTACAAACTGACTGATGTCCTCCATGATTAAACAGAGCTTTACTCTCTCCTTGCTTAAAAAAACAAAACCATCAAGCAGATTATTCATGTTCATATCTCTGTACTACACTGGTTAAACCAGAATCCTTTGCTTCTGCCAGACAGGTGAATTTAAGTCTCAGAAAGCTTGAAAAAAACTAACATCAACTACCAGTAGACTTTATTCTTCAACATGAGTCTGCAGCCTTTCACAAACTGCAGATTCCTTGATGTTGCAAAAAAAAAAAAATAAATAAATTAAATAAATCTGTTAAATTCAATGGAACATCCACCTGAGAGGTGAAAGATGCAGTTAGGACTACTAATATTTTTTTAAAAACTGACAATAGTAAACTGCTATCTAACAGTTCAAAGTCACCCATGCCTCTGGAGATGCGTTTGCCACAGGCCGTAGAAGTCTCCTATCAAGCTATTGATGAGTGGGGATGTTGGACTCCATGTAGGCTTGCAACCAGACAGCAAAGCTTCGTGCAGAGTCAGATCTCTACACTGGAACACCCAGAAGTGTAAATTAAACTTCGAAGCCACGATATGGAGGTGAGTTTTGAAAGGTAGCTTCTCATAATATTACATGAGCAACTTCCAGCTTTCTGATAAACAAGTTCTTTAAGCTCACCTATTCCAAACATAGCAAACTTTGCCTTTTAATACTCTTGCTGTTCACAAATAACAGAGCAATCTGAAGTTTCAATCAAGCATAGCAAAACCAGAAGGACTCTACATGGCTTAGAATGAAAGATCCGATCAGAAAGTCATAGGCAAAGCTCACAAAGGGAAACAGTGTTTCAGATGCCAGTAATGAAACATTCATGATAAAATGTACATGTTTTCAAAACACCGGCACACTAGATAAGCTGGCTTCCTCTGGTTTGCTGCCCCTTAAAGAAGAATGTGCATTCTCCTATAAATAAGTTTAGATGAAACTACAGACTTAGACTAACTTAGACTAAATGCTACAGGCATCCATACTTTGGATTCCAGAGTCATGCAGCAAGATCCAAACCCAAGTCTCCACTTGAAAAAGTTAAGTTTTAAAACTCCAGGGTTGCTGAAGAACTGATGCAATGATATGCTAAAGCTTTCGTCTATACTCAACCTCTATACAATGAGAAACAGCAGCCTTTGGAGCCAGCAAACAGGCCAGCTGGCTTCCGCCTTTCATACAAGTCCTACACTCTCCGAAACAAGAAGGGAAAGGAAGAGTCCTTTTAAAAGCAGTACGAACTCCCACTTAAGTGCATTTATGTGGGCTCTTCAGCTATGTGTAAAGATATGTGCTCTAGCTCATGAAGTCCTGCACTGTGGCAAGATAACCAAGCACTGCCTTATTTTGAGGACCTTTCTCTACACTGGTAAACTTGCATACATTTTGACAACGTGGGCGACAAAGTCAGCATGTTTTATTCATGCTATCGTCAGTCACATCTTCCTCTCACTTCTATGGAGGACCATTTTAGAACATTCTGTAAACTATCAGAGAGACTTTAAGAGATATAACAGACCTATTTCAGAGGCACTAGGAGCCTGCCAGGCCCTGCAGGCTAACCGCTGACCATCTGCTATGGAAGCAGCCACTGCCATTGTGTCATCTGCGCTTGTGCCAAGCCAAGAGTCCGTTTGAAGTGATCGACTATAGTGCCAGTAGTCAAGCCACAGACTTGTCCCACCTCTTTAGGACAAAGTTTAAGACACTTTCTTGAAAAGACACGTTCTTCGGTCCTTTAAATATATGGTAGAACAATCTTAGCACAGGCAGACACCAAACTCTTCAATCTACCCTTACTGGTGTTTCATATCTCAGCCATAACCCTGTCTCCTAAAAAGCTGGAAACAACTAGCAGAGAACATTGTTTTCTTTTTCATCCCTTCTTCGAGAAAGTAAAGCCACCTCAGCAAAGCACATGGCTTAATTGTTTTGTTAAAGCTCTGCAGCAAAAGTTCCTGTCAACTTGCTTTCTACCTGTACTAGTTTTGTGCGTTGACTTATGACTAAGAAAAGACTTGATTGCCACGAGTCAGACCCAAGCTGCAGACATGTTGTCAGCAACCTGCAGTTCTCTGTACACGCAAAAGGCAGAGTGTGCTTTCTTGGTGGCCTTCAAGCATGATCAAGCTTATGTACCCACAAAATCTCTTCTGTAAGGATCATAACACATTTGACTTATCAATAGCTAGAAAAAACAGACTCTAAGAAAGGCAACCGACTGACACACTGCCTCAGCTCAAGCAGCCAGAGTACAGACTACATAAATACACAACATCAGCATGACACTGGGACTTTCCAGCATCTGATCCCTTTCATTAAACTGAGTTAAAATACTGATATAATCTAAAACAAAGCATGAGATCATATTATTTTGAGCAGGGAAAGCAATAGAAGGGTATCGAGACTTGATTTGTCCAGAAATTGGTGGTAATACAGTGCACTGCCATTTCCTACACTGTGCCTGTGACTGAGCTGCAAGCCTCAGCGGCCCAGTGGATGTACCATTTGCCAGCACTAGAACAACCACTGTTCCAGAATTCCACCTACATTCACGGTGACATTTCAAGGCTGATGGCCAACACCATTTGTGGCATTAATCCAGATTACTGGTATATACCCTACAACCCTCAACTGCTTCAGCAAATGTGTTTAACAGAAGAGGAGAATTGTTTTGAGCACAAGCACCTTGCTGGCTATCAGCTATGACTGTTTACCACACCTCTGAGCCCAACCTTGCAAAACTTGTTTTGTATTGATTTTCAGCATTTTCAAGCAGCTCTGTAGAAGTAAATTTGATCAAAATAAAAAGACTAGAAGTATTAAAAACAGTTTTAAAGGTCTAGCATGCATTTTTTGCAAGACTCCAGAAAAAGCAGACTTAACCATACTCCAAAGTGACAAGCTAGCCTCTGCCAAGTATTCCAATTGGCTTCTAGCATTTGCCAACATCTGGTTTATTCAGGTTTTATTTAAGCCACCAAGATCTCATCCAAGCAAAATCTTGGCCAGTAGAGAAATCAAGAAGCCATGCAGAGTCTGATGGGGTGGGATACTCTAATGCCAGCTTACCAGTGAAGCTTCACACTGCAATCTTGCTGGTACTGCTGACTCAGGGGAACAAAAGTACTGTTGCAAACCCTGTGCTACAAATCACTGCCTGTAAAGCTATTAGAAAACCTTCTTCTATCATATAATTGAGTTTGAGTTCAGGGTTCATCCCCATGCTGAATGACTTATTCTGTCAGCGCACTAGACATGCTGCACTGAGATTCAGACCTTGATTTCCCAGCTTGCTTTATTCCTTGCTTTTTAGTATTTTGGTATTTGAAAACCGTCTTTCCAAGTCAAGCAGAATATTTTTGCTATCTGCATGCTATGCGCTGAAGTTTGGAGATTCACGTCATCAGACACTCATTGGTGAGATTATTGTATTTCCCCTACGCATGCACCAGAACTTGTTTGTTTCTATCCTTACCCACACCCTGATACATGCCTCGAAAAGAACCTCTAAAAAGGAACAGGGCATGTTAACTTAATGATACCATTTCGTACCACTGACTCATTTTAAGACTATAGTAAGATTAAAGAAAGCATTATAATGTCATCCCCCCCACCCTTTATTTTTCCACAGCCCCAGAAACACTGGAGCCATCTCCTTCAGCAACACCATAAACCCACAGTTAACTCAGGAAGGCCTCTCCTTCCTTTCCGTTGGGGCAGGAGGTATATCGGGTGCATGAGGCAAGGTTTTGGTAGCAGAGGGAGATGCTGCATCTGTGACCTCTTCCACAGGCTGCAGATATCTGCTCCAGCACCATGGAGTACCTCCTGCTTCACCTCTGACCTTTGTGTTCCCTCTTCTATTTCTCACTTCTTCCTTCCTCAGAATCACAGAATTATTGAGGCTTAAATAGACCTCAGGGACCATCAAGTCCAGCCTAGGACCTAACACCACAACATCAACTAGCTCATGTTGCTAAGTGCCACGTCCAATCTTTCCTTAAACACCTCCAGGGATGGCAACTCCACCACCTCCTTGGGCAGTCCAGTCCAGTGTTTAATCACCTNCACGTGGCCTTGTTAAATCTCATACCATTGGCCTCAGCCCATTGACTCAGCCTGTCCAGGTCTCTCTGCAGCATCTCCCTACCCTCCAGCAGATCGATGCTCCCCCCGCAACTTGGTGTCATCCGTGAATTTACTAATGGTAGACTTGATCCCCTCGTCCAGGTCGTCAATAAAGATGTTGACTAGGACTGGGCCCAGTACTGATCCCTGGGGGACCCCACTGGTCACCAGACACCAGCTGGATGCCGCACCATTCATAACCACACTCTGTGCCCAGTCATCCAGCCAGTTTTTAACCCAGTGCAGTGTGCACTTGTCCAAGCCATTGGCTGCCAGATTTTCCAGGAGGATGCTGTGGGAGACTGTGTCAAAGGCTTTGATGAAGTCTATGTAGACCACATCCACAGCTTTCCCCTCGTCTACCAGGCAGGTCACCCAGTCATAGGAGATCAGATTGGTTAGGTCCTGCCTAACCAATCTGATCTCTTCCTTTGCCTGTCCAGTGTTCCCTGCCCTTTCTTAAGTATGTTTTCCTGAAAGTGTCATAAGTTTGGTGGATGGGCTCAGCTGTCCTGTGGTGGGTCCACTGTGGAACTGGCTGCATCTGGCACAGAGCATGCCTTGATCTCTTCTCAGAGAGCATCCCCGCAGCCAACGCCTTGCCATGGATATCCAGTACCGGGAGAAAAGTAAGTAAAGTAGGAAAAGCAAAGTAGTCTCGATTATCTTGAATGCGGGCAGAAAAATACTAGAAGCAGGTGTGACTGCTATACTACCATTTCTTCAGAAGTGGGAACTAAGAGGGCAGCAAATTCTCCTCTTTGGCTGCTAATTTCTCCATTCATCAAGAAGCAGGGAAGAAGAATAGCATCCAGAATTCTCTACGTCCTTCAGAGTTATCCTGACTGTCATTGATTTTTAAGCACTTGCAAAGATCCTTCATGGGGCAGAGACACGGAAGCATGAACCGACTGCAATAACAGAGCACTTTCTTGGAGACTTCACAGAATTCCTCACTAGTGGGTCAGGCCCAGGTAAGTCACACACTGATGATGGAGGGTTTAAGAGCCAGGTATAAATATCAGAAGCACAAATCAAATGACAGGAAATCAAACTGCAGATTTTGTTGTTGTTTAAAAGATGGTTCATTGCTGCTGCCCAGGATCTGAGGGAGTAACACTACAAGACTATTGTGAAACATATTCAACTACTAAACAAAAGTGCTTAAAACTACGGACTGGACTGATCACTGTCATACTGGCCATCTCATGAAAAAGAGGCCTCAATGAAAGACATATCTACTCCATTATCAAAGTCTACTAATGAAAGTTGGTACAGCAGAAAGACCTGACTGTTCCCAGAATGTGTCGCCCATGACCTTCACAAAGCATGTTTAACAGAAGGATCTTGATGACTGCTGAAAACGGACTAAGAATACATGCCTTCAGCTGAGGAAAAGCCAAGGGGAGGGAGGGTTGGACTAGTCAATCTAGCTTTATCAAGTTACACTGTTTGGATGAGAGTTTAATATTACACTGCCTACCCACTCTTCTGTTTCCTCATCCTGCCTTTCCTTAGGCATTGCACCACCAGACAACTCAAACACAGAACAGTTCAGATGCACAAGGATCAAATGATCCTGACCATGCTTCAGCTTTTGTATTTTAACATGAACTTTGCCCAGCTTCAAATATATTTCGAAAAACTGTTAGTTAGCTAAGTCTTAGCTTTATTAAAAGGACAGCCTTCTCTTGGTACTACACATACCTTAAAAATAATATAGGGCTGGCAGGGGGTAGGAATTGAAGGTTAATGCCATTGAAATACTCAAGATCAACTAATCTGAACATTTGTCTTATTAGCTCCCCTTACCCATCACAGCCATTTGTATTCCTATTCACAGATCTACATATCTCCAAATGAAGTGAGTCTTCAGTACAGTTTTGGGAAGGGACATGGGAGAAACCCATAGGAACAGATAGCTATTCAACTACTGGCATTAGCCAGTAGCCCTGGCAGAGTTAGATAACTGTTGGACTCGATGAACTTAAAGGTCTTTTCCAACCATAGCAATTCTGTGACCGTCAAGACTGATGCTAAGTCCTTACACACACAAATAAAAGAGTGCTAATCCAATATCCATTAATGAACTAAAGAAAATTGCTTGCTTGGATTTTTTTTTTCCTTTTCAGGTGGGAAAGAAAATCATTGGGGTGATAAAGAGGAGTTCACAATTCAGAATATACTCCAGCTCTGACAACAAAAAACAAGACACAGTTATCTCCAAAACTAACTTTTAAACAAAGTCAGTTGTCTCACACATGGAAACTGTGACGAATTACTGCAGTACTAGATACAGTGAGACCTACAAAAGCAGGTTAATTAGTCAAGAGTGAAGGACTAAGCCCAGTTCACAGAAGAATTCCATTCTGGGCAATTTTCTTGAAGATACTTCCACGGCCGTAAAGACCAAGTGTCACCTGGACTGCAGAGCAATGCAGTACTCCTATGTCTGTGCTGCTCCTGCTAGGAAAGAGCCCCGAGTGCCAACAGACTTGGATCATTCCCCAAATCACTTCAACAGTAAACAAGTTCTGAAATGTGCATCCAAGTTAACCTTAATAGTCACTGAAGCCTACTGACTCAAGATAGCTCCACAGACCCTCTCCCAGAAACCAGACACAGACACATTCCTCAGGAATGAGACAGGCGTTTTTAAGACCAACCTGTGGGATCTAGTAACTTTACCTTCACTGAGCCTGAGACAAAAGTTTAACCCATTGCTTTTGTTCTGTTTCAACACTAGAGACAACAGTGATTCAAACTTGTTAGGTTATCCCCACAGTTTGCAGGAGAAAGGCAAAACAGAGGAACAAAAGAGCCTGTATAAGCAAAATACTGACACCAGTCCTGCAGTTCAGTTACCAGCATGAATTAGATTATAAATTCCCTTTTAGAGCCTTTGTTTGCCAACCACATACAAATACGCAAAGTTAAACTTGAGGTGAAAAGATGTTACTACAGATACACAGGTCATCTCCACAGCCATAGAAAACTGAGTCCTATGTTGTCTCCACATTTCCTGAAAATCCCCCAGCTCTTGATCAGGCCTCCAGAAGGGCCTCTACTTTATGAGAATTATTTTGAAGAAGTAAAGAAGCATCACATGATCTTTTTAAAATATACACTCCAGAACTTCCTCCTGCTGCAAAACAATTCATTCAAAATAAGGAAAATCCCAGCCATTTTGATCACTGTCAGAAATAGGAACTTGTTACCACCAACTGCAAATACAACAACCTCACTGTTTTCCAATGCACTTGCTTAAATGAAAGCTTGACTTTTTTTTCTGAGCAAGATCTTTATAAATGGAGCTCAGTTCAGATCCACCTATTTTTCCCTCATCTATCATGTGTTTTAACACTTGAAAGTCATTGCTCTCCTCTGAAAGCTTCTCCCTGTTGACACCAGCAGTCACCCTCATTCAAGACTGGAAGCTGTCTTTTACTTACCCCAACACAATTAAACTCTCAGTAAAGCCTTAACACATCTGTCAGAATAATTCTGAGAATTAAAACTTCTGTGCTGTGCACTAGAATTTCCCTCCCAGTTGAACTACCACAGCTTATATGTTCTTAATGTAGCACATATATCTCATTTACCCGCTCTGCAACGGCTCTTCTCACTGCAGCAAAATCAAGTTGCTAATTGCCACTTCGTGGAAATGCTTTCCTCGTTTGCTGGACCTAATCATAATTTCTTTAAAACATTGTTAGCTGAGGGAGATGAACCCATATAATTTCAGTGACTTTAAAACAACTTTTAAGATTACAACAGTTTGCTAAGTCCAACCAGGTGAGAGCTATAACATGCCAACTGCAACGACTTGCCTCAAACCACAAAAGCATCCTAGACTGATATTCCTTTTCTCCCCACAAGCACCTAGGAAATGCATTTAAAGTCATCTACCACTACCTCCAGCAGTTTCTGGAAATTCACTAGTAGGAGAGCTGAAATTCAAGAAAATGGTAAACCTTATTAATGAGTATATGAGAGCAACCTAATCATACTTCAGTACTTCTTCGCATGACAAGCCTGTGCAGCACCCAGCGTCCACGCCACAGGACAGCCACTCACTACACAGCATCCATATTAAAGCCTGTATTTGAAAGTTATGAAAGTACAGAAAAATCATAGAAAGGTAAACACTTAGCAGCTCAGCTTTTGTTCACAGAAGACATTCATTCTGTTTTCTCCTCTATCCCTCACACACATCCACTCATCTGCAAATCATGCTTTTTATTCCTCAGAGCAAATTCCCTCTAAGTAGTACTCACTAAAAAAGCTAAACCAAACCAAACAAACAAAAAAAGTAAGCAAACAATGCACACTTGGTCACCTACCATCTTTTTATAACCCTCTAGAATCAATATCTTCTGCAGAAAGAAAACTCATGAAGACTGGCATCATGGTGTCCCATCCTCACAGGACTACTTAACTCACTTTAAACGGTTGATCTCTCCATTTAATTTACAAAGCCCAGTTGCTAAGCAGGGCAGCAGAAGATAGGTTGTGTGACATGACACCTGGCCACTAAGACACTAAATAAAATTATGGAGTTCCCTAAGGACACAGAACATCCATACCAGCACTAGAATTACAGCCCTTCATAAATCATCAGTCCAAACATTGTACCTGAAGTTTTAATCATCCAAATCCTTTGCATCTTGACTCAAAACTTATCCTAAGGCATTGGCAAGTTTTGCATGGGGGCACTGCTCTTTCAGAGGATGAACTTGTAATTTACTCTCTCATTACAACATATAAAGCTCATTTTAGCACTGGTTCCCAAGATATATGTCAAAGCTCAAGGAACTGCCTGTCAACTCATAGTTATGAGAAGAAGCCTCAAGTTTATGAGACTGAGAATACTTTTTCTTTTCAAACATGAACTTGATTTTCGTTTATAGTCCACAATTTCATATGTGTGTATCTCACACTGACAAGATTCCATCTTTAAGGATACCAGATAGTTAAACTCTCAGCTGTTATATACAGCATGGAAAATAGAAGGGAAAATGAACAGGTATATCTTTCCACAAAATTATCATTTCTCTTCCTCTTGTGTGTCTTACATGCAGGTGATATGAAGTTGTACAGAATGCTACTGGCTTCAGTTTCCCCAGTGCTCATTTTCTGAGTAGTAATATTAGCACTGATATCCAAACATAGTCCCTTTCCAGGCCTTAACATAGTCCTGGTAAATTATTACTACCTCACTTTAATCCTAGCTATTTCAGCTAAAAGTACTTTTATTTTTATATGTTTATAGATCTATATATATAAACATAGAGATACACAGTATGCTTTTAAATATATGACCTATGCTCTTTACTCTTTACTATGTATCTGTTACTAAAAGGTAAAGCTTTTAGTAACAGATACAGTAGGACAGTTGAGACACAAACTGCAGGTTAAGAAGTGTGGACAGCTACCAAACAGCAACATCAGAGACATAAATAACCAAGATGATGGGTTTTTTTTAAATATACAAGAAAACAAGAAAGAATACATGGTATCAAGACTGTAGATGTATTTAAACAACAGTTTAGGATCAGGTCAGACTTCAATGAATGCTGCTTACATCAGCCTCTCTTAGATCTACCTAAATACCCTTATGTACATATAGTGGAAGACAAGTATGCTGTTTGCCACTTTAAGGGTTAGTTAGTCACTGGGACTAAAAATCACAATTATTTCCCAGAATTAATACTACTACCTTCTTTTAAGAAATACAGCATTGTCAGAACTGTACTTCCTTACACCTGCACCAGCGTTACTCAGTAATGGTCAGCAGACAAGAAACTGCTTAGTATAAAACCTGCTGGTTTTTACTTGAAAGTATCTCTTACCATATCCAGGAAAAAAAAAAAAAAAAGTAATACACTTAATTTTAATTAGACATTAAAACCTGCTGCTGATTTACTGAGTCCAACGCTAGACAAAGTTTCTACTGGTAAACAAGGCCAATTAGCATCACACAATTAAATTCTTTCACCATTCTACTCCTCGGTGTCTCCAAGCAGGGACTGACACTTGAGTGGGTTGAAAAGAAATAAAATTGTCAAGACAAAACATCACTAGCTCATCGTATCTTAAAAAAACATTTTGACTTCAATCCTGTTTCACGGATTAACTAGCTAATGCCAGTCCAGAATAGGTCATAAATCTATGAGACAAAGCTACGAGCCATCTTCAACACAACATGACTGTTGGACAGCTCATTAAGTTGTCAGATATTTGGGACCTCAGCAACAGCCCTCAAACTCTCCAAAGACTGTCCCAATTTACAGCGTAGCATTATCCAAGCACATTGCCATTTAAGCACACCACCACCTAACCCATTTCAGAAGTCTGCTGTAGAGACGGCCACACTCCTATTGGCGCTTGGGCAGCTAGCTCCTGGCGTAGCATTTTTGTCTCTGCCTAGCTGAATCCTGACTGAAGTAGGCAGTGACAAGCGTGTGTCCATTTTACCCTGTATCCAATTCCCTCCCCTCCTTCTGAGCCCCTGCTCCACAAGGTACACTTCGCACTGCCTTCCTGGATAAAAGGCAAGGGGTCACGAGTTTTAAAAAAAAAAAAAAAATGGCCGAAAGAGCAGTATTATGCAATAACAGAAGAAATGCAATAATAACTCATCCTCTCCTGGAGATTTCTCAGAACCCTTATGGTTTGCAAGCTGGATTACAGCAAACGCCACAGCCAGACGGCTCAAAGGCACGCTAAAGAGCCCCCCCGGACAGCCTCCTCAGCCCCCGGGTCTTCGCTGGGGGAAACAAAAAGGGATGCTCACAGTCCAGGTGTTTTTTCTTGGGCCCCATCACTTCATGCGTGGTGGCTTTGCAGACGGCTCTGGCTACGGCCGATCCCGTAACGCTGTACTGAGCAGCTGCGATGCGATCTGTCAGCGTCTGACCCGACATCTTCGACTGGCGTGCCTGCTGCTGCCTGCTCTGCAGAGGCGGAAAACACGGGAGGGGAAGGGGAGATTCCGGGTTTATCGCCGGGGGCAGGGGGAAGGAGGGAGGGGGTAAGGGAAAAGAGGCATGGCAGAGACAGGCACGGACACACGCACACGGACACACGCACACGGACACACGCACACGGACACACAGCCCCACCATAAGCACAATGGTCCTTCAGGCAGCCCGGCCCCTCCCGAGGCGAAGCCCCCCCACCTCGTTGTGTAAGCTTTTGCCTCACTAGAAGCCACCTGAGGCAAAAAAATAAAAGGTATTTTAGACGCTGCAGGGAAAGGATGAAAGGGAAATAACGATGGTAGGAGAAGGAGGCTACACACAAACAACGTACGGGCCCCGGGGAGGAGGGGAATGGACACCTC